>CAUYPK010160700.1:0-22738 GCA_963574355.1 Loris lydekkerianus | reverse complement strand
GAAATTACTAAAGTACCACAACAAAACCCCCCCGAGACCCCCCCACACACCCCGACCCCCGCACACGCACCCGGGATACAAACCATTCCCGCACAACACTTTTTTTTTTTTTTTTTTTTTTTTTTTTGAGACAGAGTCTCAAGCTGCCACCCTGAGTAGAGTGGTGTGGCATCATAGCTCACAACAACCTCTAACTCAGGCTCAAGCTATCTGCCTGCCTCAGTTTTTCTTTTTCTTTTCTTTTCTTTTCTCTCTTTCTTTTTTTTTTTTGAGAGAGTCTCACTTTGTCACCCGTTGTAGAATGCCATGGCATCATAGCTCACAGCAACCGCAATCTCCTGGGCTTAAATGATTCTCTTGCCTCAGCCTCCCGAGTAGCTGGGACTATGGGTGCCTGCCACAATGCCTGACTGTTTTTACTAGACATGTTGTTTTTTTTAGACAGAGTCTCACTTTGTTGCCTTCAGCAGAGTGCCAAGGCATCATAGCTCATAGAAACATCAAACTCTTGGGCTCAAGAGACTCTCTTGCCTCAGTCTCCCAAATAGCTAGGACTAGAGGCACCTGCCACAAGGCACAGCTAATTTTAGAGATGGGGTCTCCCTCTTGCTGAGGCTGGTCTCAAACCCGTGATTGCTCAGGCAGTCCATCTGCCTAAGCATCCCAGAGTGCTAGGATTATGCCTGGCTATTTTTAGAGATGGGGACTTACTCTTGCTCAGGCTAGTCTTGAACTCATGAGCTCAGGAGATCTCTCCCACCCATCGGCCTCCCAGAGTGCTGAGGTTATAAGCATGAGCCACTGTGCCCAGCCTAATTTAGTAACTTCTTCACCATTGTATATGCTATGTTGTTGGACCAACCCTCTCCCCTACCTCTGCCACACACATCCACACACATCCATACAAACTTCTGACATCATGTTTTGGTGTGTGATGTAACAAGAACAACAGAATAAACATTTTCTTAACAACTAAAAATATGAGGAGGCCTGGTAATAAGGGACATTTATTTTCTACTTTATTTAATGTTTTTTACTTCTGTATTTTTAACCCCAGAAAACAGATACATGCACACACATACACACATACTTTTTCTTTAAGAGGTCACAGATGCTGGCCAGGATTAAGGTTACACCAAACTTATTCTACTCTGCCATTTTCCAAACTAAGTGAAACAGAGCAAAAACATGGAGAAGGAATGTACAGGAATGGAATACAGCAAAGATGAAAACTCTACAGAGGTGTTCTTCCTAAAGGTAATGGGGAGTAGAGGATGAGGAAAGGAAAGCAAGAGTTAAAGGAGTATGGCCTATCTAAAAGTCAAAGCAAGGAGCTTGAGAGCTAGCTCAACATTTGAGACAAGCATCTAGACCAGTGGTTCTCAACTTTCCTAATGCCATGACCCTTTAATACAGTTCCTCATGTTGTGGTGACCCCAACCATAAAATTATTTTCATTGCTACTTCATAACTGTAATTTTTGCTACTGTTATGAATTGTAATGTAAATATCTGATATTAAGCGACCCCTGTGAAGGGTTGTTCAACCCCCAAAAGGGTGGTGAACCACAAGTTAAGAACTGCTGATCTAGACCCTCATTCTAAGTTAGGTGTTCAAATGGTTGTATCCATTTTTTTTTTTTTTTTTTTGTAGAGACAGAGTCTCACTTTATTGCCCTCGGTACAGTGCTGTGCTATCACAGCTCACAGCAACCTCCAACTCCTGGACTTAGGCGATTCTCTTGCCTCAGCCTCCCAAGTAGCTGGGACTACAGGCACCCGCCACAACCCCTGGCTACTTTTTTGTTGCAGTTTGGCCATACACCCGTGGTATATGGGGCCAGCGTCCTACCCACTGAGCCATAGGCGCTGCCCTCCATTTTTAAATTGTAATGGCTAAATTTGTTGGGGTTTTTTGTTTGTTTGTTTTGGTTTTGATTTTTTTGAGAAGAGTGTCACTCTATCTTTCTGGGTAGAGTGCCCCGGCATCATCATAGCTCCCTGCCACCTCAAACTATTGGGCTCAAGGGATCCTCTTACCTCAGCTGCCAGAGTAGCTGGGACTATAGGCACCCAACACAATACCCAGCTAATTTTTTCTATTTAGTAGAGATGGAGTCTCACTCTTGCTCAGGCTGGTCTGGAATTCCTGAGCTCAAGCAATCCACCCACCTTGACCTCCTAGAGTGCTAGGATTACAGAGGCATTAGCCACCACACCCAGCCAATGCTAAGATTTCAAATAGACTCACAGAATCTAATCATATGGACTATGTATGCTGAAAAGCTTCAGAGCAGGGATTCCCCCCCAGTCAAATGACCATCTCTTCACTGTGATCTTTTGAAACCAGTTTGGAATTTTTCACTTTTTAATTCGGGATGTCAATCCTCTCATTCAGTTTACTATAAATGGGAGATCCTCTTAAAATTATAATGCCTTGCTATGATATAAACATTGTATACCTGCTACCTTTGGACTTCCCATAAAGTACATCATAGGCTATGTCTACATGAAAGGATAAACATACCTCCAAAATGGTATAGGCCTGTTGCATTCAACATTTATTTATAAGTTCCTCATACTCAAATCAAGATCCCTCATTTTGTCAGCAAGTACAGTGTCATATGCCTGTAGCTCTGGCTACTCTGGAGGCTGAGGGGAGGATCCTTTAAGGCCAAGAATTCAAGGCTATAGTGCACCATGATCACACCTATGAATAGCCACAGAACTCTAGCCTGGGAAACATAGTAAGCCCCATCTCTTAAAAAAAAAAAAAAGACAAATAGGGCGGTGCCTGTGGCTCAAAGAATTAGGGCGCCAGCGCCATATGCTGGAGGTGGTGGGTTCAAACCCAACCCCAGTCCAAAAAAAAAAAAAAAAAAAAAATCCCATTTTCCAAGAAAGCTGATAAGCAAAGAAAAAAAAAAAGGAAAAACTGAAAAAAATGGAAATTCCCATTCTATGGGACCTCAAGGAGATTTTGGCAAGCACAAAGATAATAACAAATTTTTTTTTAGTACTTTGAGACCAGTGGCATAATTATTAAAGGTATTATTATTGGCTGGGTGGGGTGGCTCATACATGTAATGCTACCACTCTAGGAGGCAAAGACTAGTGGATTGCCTGAGCTCAGAAGTTCAAGACCAGCCTAAATAAGAGCGAGACCCCATCTCTAAAAATAGCCAGTTCTTGTGGCAGGCGCCTATAATCCCAGCTACTCTAGAGCTAAGGCAAGAGGATCACTTGAGCCCAAGAGTTTGAGGTTGCTATGAGCTATATAACACCACGGTACTCTACCAAGGCGACAAAGTAAGACTCTGTCTCAAAAAAAAAAAAAAAAAGGGTATTATTATTAACATTACAAGTATTAATTCTCTTATACTCAGGGTGCATAGTTTAATCATTTTTTTCCCCTTAGAGTACTGATTTTCAACCAAGGCACACTGGTGTGCTATGAGAGGACCTTAAATATGCCTCGAAAAAAAATTTTTTTTGAGACACAGTCTCACTGTGTTGCCCTCGGTAAAGTACTGTGACATCACAGCTCACAGCAATCTCAAACTCTTGGGCTTAAGCAATTCTCTGGCCTTAGCCTCCCAAGTAGCTGAGACTATAGGCGCCCACCACAACACCTGGCTGTTGTTTGGTTGCACTTGTCCTTGTTTAACAGGCCCAAGGCAGGCTCAAACCCTCCAGTCTCAGTGCATATGCTGGTGCCCTACTGAGCTATGGGTGCCGAGCCCGCCTTGAAAATTTTTAAGGATCTTTAATTAAATTATTTTCAAAAGAAGCTCAAAGCACACTATGTATGTAGTTCTTTACTCTTTAATTAACACAATTTAAGTATGCTGTGGAAGTTTATCTATAGGTTCGAGTGTGCCGTGAGATTTAAAAAAGGTTGAAAAACACTTATCTAAAGGATAGGAGAATTAAGTTAACTTCTCTTCCTCCTGTTTTCCGGCTCTTCCCTGTCCTCTCTTCATGCTCTTCCCTCTCTTCTTTCTCTCTCATCTTCTTTTTGTGAGTGTGTGTATCAGGGTCACTTAGGGGCTTACATTATACAACTGTGTTTAGACTAAATGGCACAACAATGTCCACAACGTACAATTTATGCCATACCATCTGTTGTTAAAGCTCAGCCTCCTGCACATAGCGGTGCTCATGTCAGAGATTCCTGCTTGGTTTGAAACCCAGTACTCCTAAGCACAGCCATGTGGAATTCTGAGATATTTGTTCCACCTATTCAACTGACTCTGAGTTTAGAATGGTCTTTGGTCTTTCTAACAAGTGAAACAACTGTCCACCCACCAAAATGAATGGCTAAGATGTACCAAATTAAATAATGTCCTTAACTGGATAGATCAGAAAAGAAAGCAAGCCCTACTTAGAGCCCATTTCATTGTAATTCAACAGAATTCTGGTACTAGATTAAGAAACAGAATATAGAGCAGCACCTGTGGCTCAAAGGAGTAGGGTGCTGGCCCCATATGCTGGAGGTGGTGGGTTCAAACTCAGCCCCTGCCAAAACTGCAAAAAAAAAAAAAGAAAGAAAGAAACAGAATATAGTTTTCCAACCTTTTGATCCTTGCTACTGAAAGATTAGAATTTGATCTTGATATCAGTCTTTGGTGGGTTTCAAAATTAGTGACCTGGGAAGTCCCAGAGAGCAGCCAGCACTTCCTGGCTCCACAAAAGCATGGCTGTCCCTTTCAGGTGGTTGGTTCCTCCTGTTTAGCCTTTTTGAGTACCTCAACTAGCAGTAACACAAAGCAGGTAAGTGATGAAATCCTTCTAAACTGCACTGATCATGTATAACTCCTTGTTTTCTTTTCCAAATTTGAAAATATGTCTTCCACAGAATTCCCTATAAAAAAGATGTTTAAAAAAATGGCATATCTAAAGCTAGTTTATAGTATTTATACACGTTAGAGTGATATTTACCTTAAACTCTAAACGTTTACCAATTGACAGCATTAGAATCTTCTATAATTTAAAAAACAAACAGAGAAAAAAACAAATTCTTAAATCTTTACATTGCTCAGGGCTTCACATGGGTAAGGCTGAGTTACAAACATACTGAAGTTAAATGTATAAAACTGTAAAAAAATAATAATAACTTTAAAAAAGGAAGAAACAGCTGGGCACTTTGGCTTGTGTCTATATCCTAGCACTTAGGGAAACTGAAGTGGCAAGATCTCTGAAGCTGAGGAGTTCAAGACCAGCCTGACCAAGAGCAAGGCTCTGTCTCTACTAAAAATAGAAAAACTAGCCCGGCATTGTGGTGGGCGCCTATAGTCCCAGCTACCTGAGCCCAGGAGTTGGAGGTTGCTGTGAGCTAGGCTAAGGCTGTGATACTCTAGTCTGGGCAATAGAAAGAGACTGCCCACCCTCCCACCCCACCCCACCCCCCCACCCCCAAAAAAAAGAAAAGAAAAGAAAAAGCAAGAAATAGATTTCACTAATGTTGCATGCCAAAACTTGCCAGTGATAGGGTTCACCACGTTCTCTTCCAGAGACCAGGAAAGCCAGAGAAATAAAGTCCACCTAAAAGCCAAAAGAATATAAAAACAAAAAGAAAACGAACAAGTTGAGCAGCCTCTTGTGTCTGTAACACTCAGAGGAAAATAACCCAAATACTACATGGGGGAACAAGGTGTCTGAGTGCTCACCTAGTGCTGCTGAGAACCTCACAGATCAGAGAAAGCCCCAGTCTTCACTGTAGTCCCAGCTGTGAGCTCCCGATGTCATGTCATTGCCACCAATATAGTACTAAGAATCCCTTTCCCATGAGGAGCTATTGAGGAGCAAGTCAGCTCCAAAACATGGTTTTCTAAATTGCCCCACTCTGTAGGCTTCCCTGAGGGCCAGGCATTAGGAAAACTCGCCTGCTATACCTGTTTAAAGGAAAATAACAGAGGCCCTAAACCACAAGAAGAAACTCAGAGTGAAAGAATTTTCAACAATAACAACAACGAAACCACTTTTGTTGAATTATTTTAGCTTCACACTTAAAAATCAGGGAGCCCATTCAGTGAATGATGTGTTATTTTAGAGAGACCCTGTCTCTACCAAAAATACAAAAATTATTTAGGCATTGTGGTGGGCTCCTGTAGTTTCAGCTACTCAGGAGGCTCAGGCAGGAGGATTGCCTGAACCCAGGAGTTTGAGGTTGCTGTGAGCTAGGCTGAGGCCATGGCACTCAAGTCTACAAAATAGAGTAAGACTCTATCTCAAAAAAAAAAAAAAAGAAAAAGAAAAGCATCTTCACAACTAAGAACATAATAAACAAAGCAAATAGACAACCTGCAGAATGGGTGAAAATATTCACATGTTATGAATCTGAGATAGGGCTAATAACTAGAATCTACAATGAACTCAAGCAAATCAACAAGAAAAGAGCAAACAACCCCATTCATCATTGGGCAAGGAGAAATGAACAGAACCTTTTCTCAAGAAGACAGACGAATGGTCAGCAAACATAAAAATATGCTCATCTTTAATCATCAGAAAAATGCAAATCAGCTGGGTGCAGTGGCTCATGCCTATAATCCCAGCACTTGAGAGGCTGAGGTGAGTGGATTGCCTGAGCTCACAAGTTTGAGACCAACTTAAGCAAGAGTGAGACTCTGTCTCTTAAAAAAAAAAAAAATCATCTGGGCACTGTGGCAGGCACCTGTAGTTCCAGCTACATGAGAGGCTGAGGCATGAGAATCACTTAAACCCAAGAGTTTGAGTTTGCTGTGAGCTAAAATGCTATGGCACTCTACCAAGGGTGACCAAGTGAGACTCTGTCTCAAAAAAAAAAAAAAAAAGAAAGAAAGAAAGAAAGAAAGAAAAATGCAAATCGAAACCACCTTGAGATATCACCTAACCCTAGTGGGAATAGCCCATATCACAAAGTCCCAAAGGTACAGATGCTGGTGTGGGTACAGAGAGAGGGGAACACTTATTTACTGTTAGTGGGATTGCAAACTAATACACCTTTTCACAAAGAAGGATAGAGAATCTTCAAAGAGCTTGAAGTAGACCTTCCTTGAGATCCTACAATCCCATTATTAGGTGTCTATCCAGAAGAAAAGAAATCATTTTATCTCTCTCTCTCTCTTTTTCTTTTTCTTAGAGACCTCACTTTATCATCCTTGGTAGAGTACCGTGGCATCACAGCTCACAGCAACCTCCAACTCCTGGGCTTAGGCAATTCTCTTGCCTCAGCCTCCCTAGTAGCTGGGACTACAGGCGCCCACCACAACACCTGGCTTTTTTGTTGTTGTTGCAGTTTGGCCCCGGTCAGGTTCAAACCCGCCACCCTTGGTATATGGGGCTGGCGCCCTACCCACTGAACCACAGGTGCTGACCGAAATAATTTTGTCTTAAAAGACATTTGCATTCAAATGTTTATAGCAGCTCAATTCACAATCACAAAGATGTGGAAGCAACCCAAGTGCCCATGGACCCATGAATGGATTAATAAACTGTGGTGTATATATTATACCATAGAATACTATTCAGCCATAAAAAAATAAAGACTACATCTTTTTTCATTTACCTGGATGGATTTGGAGAACATTCTCCTTAGTAAAGTATCTCAAGAATAGAAAAGCAATTGCTTGAGCCTAAGAGTTTGAGTAGAGCCCAAGAGTTTGAGGTTGCTGTGAGCTATGAAGTTACAGCACTCTACAGAGGGAAACAAAGTGATATTCTGTCTCAAAAAAAAAAGAATGGAAAAGCAAACAGTCCACGTGTTGAACACTAAGTTGAAACTATTAGATCAGTGGTTCTCAACTTTCCTAATGCCGTGGCCCTTTAATACAGTTCCTGTGGGTTGCAACCCACAGATTGAGAATCGCTGTATTAGATGAACAAGTATAAGTTCACAGGACAGAAAAACAAAATTAAATTCAAGAAAAGGAGAACAGGGTTAGGGGTTGGTAAGTTTCTACCTGACCATTACAATATAGGGGTATATGGCACATTTCCTGGGTGAGGGACTCAACTACCACTCAGACTTTACCTTACAATTCCAAACAATGTAACCTAATTGTATATATCTTCATCCAAAATTTTAAAAAACCCTGCTACTGGAAGTATTATAGGCCTGGTGCAGTGGTTCACACCTGTAATCCCAGCACTCTGGGAGGCCGAGGTGGGCAGATCACCAGAGCTTATGAGTTCGAGACCAGCCTGAGGCACAGCGAGACCTCGTCTCTAAAACTAGCCAGGCATTGTGGTGGGTGTCTGTAGTCTCAGCTATTGGGAGGTGGAGAGGAAGGTTGAGGCAAGATAATCACTTGAGCCCAGGAGTCTGAGTTTGCTGTCAGCTATGATGCCACAACACTCTACTGGGGGCAACAAAGTGAGACTCTGTCTCATAAAACAACAAACAAACAAACAAAAAAAACCCCAGGGCAGTGCTCCATATACTGAGGGTGGAGGGTTCAAATCTGGTCCTCGCCAAACTGCAACAAAAAATAGCTGGAAGTTGTGTCAGGCACCTGTGGTCCCAGCTATTCGGGAGGCTGAGGCAAGAGAATCACCTAAGCCCAGGAGTTGGAGGTTGCTGTGAGCTGTGACGCCATGGCACACTACCAGGGCAATAAAATGAGACTCTGTCTCTTAAAAAAAAAAAAAACCAAAGTAGATAGATAGCTTGAGCTCAGGAGTTCAAGACCAGCCTGAGCAAAATTGAGACCCCCGTCTCCCCGTATCTACCAAAAATAGAAAAACTTAGGCAACAGAATCACTTGAGCTGGAGTTGGAGGTTGCTGTGAGCTATGATGCCACAGCACTCTATCCAGGGTGACAGCTTGAAACTCTGTCTCAAAAAAAAAAAAAAAAGGCATTATTTATATATTGATATATTGCCACTAACAGGGAAAGTCAAAATATTACAAAAGTAGGATCGGGGCAGCGCCTATGGCTCAGTGGGTAGGGCGCTGGCTCCATATACCGAAGGTGGCAGGTTCAAACCCGACCCCGGCCAAACTGACAAAATAATAATAATAATAATAAAATAAAACAGGTGTGTTTATGTTATTAAAAAAAAAAAAAAAGAAGGATCGGTACTTGTAGCTCAGCAGCTAGGACGCCAGCCACATACATCGGAACTGGCAGGTTTGAATCCAGCCCGGGCCAACTACAATCACAAAATGGCCGGACCTTATAGTGGGGCCCTGTAGTCCCAGCTACCTGGGAGGCTAAGGCAAGAGAGTTGCTTAAGCCAAGAGTTTTTATTTATTTATTTATTTATTTTGAGACAGAGCTTCAAGCTGTCGCCCTAGGTAGAGTGCCATGGCATCACAGCTCACAGCAACCTCCAGCTCCTGGGCTCAAGCCATTCTCCTGCCTCTGCCTCCCAAGTAGCTGGGACTATAGGCACCCGCCACAATGCCCGGCTATTTGTTGGTTACAGCCATCATTGTTGTTTGGCAGGCCCAGGCTGGATTCAAACCTGTCACCTCAGGTGTATGTGGCTGGCACCTTAGCCACTTGAGCCACAGGTGCTGAGCCAAGCCCAAGAGTTTGAGGTTGCTGTGAGCTATGATGCCACAGCACTCTACCAAGGGCGACATAATCAGACTTTGTCTCAAAAAAATTATAAAAATATTTAGGGCAACGCCTGTGGCTCAAAGGAGTAGGGTGCTGGCCCCATATGCTGAAGGTGGTGGGTTCAAACCCAGCCCCAGCCAAAAACTGCAAAATAAATAAATAAATAAATAAAATATTTAATTGATATTTTAACTTCATTACAGGGCTGACATAATACTGATCACCATCAGGATATTTAGAGATGGGCAACTGTTTCCACCATCAATTTTAGAATCACTCTGAAAAGAAACCCCTTACCCTTGGGCAGTTATCTCCCATTCTTCCCAGTCCCAAGTCCTAGGCAACCATTAATCTACTTTCTGTCTCTATAGATGTGCCTATTCTGAACATTTATACAGATGAAATCATAATGTGTGGTCTTTTATGATTGACTTCTTTCACTTAGTACAATGTTTTCAAGGTTCATCTGTGTTATTCACCAATCTTAATCCTTCCTCCTAAGTAGCAATATTGTTTCAATAGATGTGTGGGTGCCAGACAGCAATATGACTCTATCACCCACTCCTCCCAATGGGGCTCCTCAGTGCCGTCCCTCCCCTAGAAGTCTTGCTCCTCCCATTATCCTAATAAGGAGGACTTCAGTAGAGTTGCCTTTTTCCATCTTCTCTCTGGGACTTAGCAGCTCAAGTGTAGCTGGCCCTTGGCCAAGCTTCCTCTCTAAGACACCTGCAGGCACTACCAGTGCTGCCCCCTTATGCCCATTTCTTGAAGTAGTGGACACTGGATCAGGCACTGTCTTCCACCCCGAGAGCCCTGCTCTTTGCTGTTGCACATCAATCAAGATTGTGACTCATGACAGAGTGTGACCAGGAGAGGTCGAGGGTGTGCTGTGTGGGAACTTGTGCCTGGTACCTTCGAAAGACCAAAAGACACAGAAAAAAACAAGTACACATGCACTTGAGGCTGAAGAGGAGCATGATTTTATAATCTCTCTTCCTGATTCTCATGGTTGCTTCTTCAGCTTCCATTTCTTCTCTTCAGCTCACTTTCATTGCTGTATGTTATTCTTCACAGAGTAGGAAACCAAACATTCCTGCCCGGATTGTTTTTGCTTGCCACTTTTAGGGGGTATAACACTTGTATTCTTAGACATTTGGATATGCTTGACTTATCTCTATAAAAAAATTTGATCTAAACATTCTGTCCTACTGAACAGCAAAACAAGGAAAAGGTTTTCTGTTCTCCAAAATCAAGACGTTCTTCCCTAATAAATGAAGCTACCCGAAGCCAAATTTTTGTTATAAAACATATTTAAATTATCAGTCCCAAAGAAAAACTAGCATAGTAACAAAAACACTCTCCCCAAAAACTCAGACCTGGGTTTGGAGCCTTGTCTGAGTCTGGGGCACATAGTTCCATTGTAGATTATCATGTACTATTCTATACTCCCTGAGTAGTCCATAGTTCTCCAAATCATATAGTCTATCACGCTCCTTCAAGAAATGTTTGGGGCTCAGTGCTCATAGCACACTTGTTACAGCGCCAGCTACATGCACTGAGGGTGGCGGGTTCAAACTCAACCTGGGTCAACTAAACAACTGCAGCAAAAGAAATAGCCAGGCATTGTGGCGGGTGCCTGTAGTCCCAGCTACTTGGGAGGCTGAGGCAAGAGAATTGCTTAAGTCTAAGAGTTGGAGGTTGCTGTGAGCTGTGACACTACAGCACTCTACTGAGGGCAACATAGTGAGACTCTGTCTCAAAAAAAAAAAAAAAAAAAAAGGAAAGAAAGAAAAAGAAAAAGAAAGAAAGAAAGAAATGTTTGAATAGGGCCGGGAGCAGTGGCTCACGCCTGTAATCCTAGTACTCTGGAAGGCCAGGGGGTTGGATTGCTTGAGCTCATGAATTCTAGACCAGCCCGAGCAAGAGCAAGAGGCTCTGTCTCTAAAAATCTAATCTGGTGTCTTGGTGGCACCTGTAGTTCCAGCTACTTGAGAGGCTGAGGCAAAAGAATCACTTGAGTCCAAGAGTTAGAGGTTGCTGTGAGCTGTGACACTACAGCCGGCACTCTACCGGGGGCAAGAAAATGAGACTCAATCTTAGAAAAAAAAGAAATGTTTGAATATTAACACATGCCAGCTCTGTGCTGTACATAAGACAGACCAGGTTCCAGCCCCTGTGGGGTTTAGTTTCTGGACAGGGGACTGTAATAGTAAACTGCAGTCTTATGAACTGTGATGTGCTCGGATTCTCTTAGTATGTCTTGATGAGTTATGCTACACTTGAATAAAATAGGCAAGAAAGGCTTTGTTGTTCTGGACAGCAAAGAAGAAAAGCAGATGGACTCAGGTGGTCGTGGCTAGTACTCTTGCACAGCTGTCTGCCTTCATCTTACTTGGATCCTTGATGGAGTTACCCGAGAGACAAGAAACTATCACAAAGGCTGAGAACTATAGTATTAATGGACTTGACAACACTATTGAATTCTTCCCCCCCCCCCACCAGTTTTTGGCCAGGGCTGGGTTTGAACCTGCCACCTCTGGTATATGGGGCCAACACCCTACTCACTGAGCCACAGGCACTACCTACTATTGAATTCTTAAACTATACCTTACATCTATACATATTAGGCATTGCTTAGAAATTATCTTTCTAGGAAAAAATCCAGGAGACTGTGATCTTGATGAAGTCAAGTGAGGCAATGTTTCAAGAAAGAAGGAGAGGTCAGGCTCAGGGGGGTCATATCTGTAATCTTAGCACTTTTGGAGGCTGAGGTGGCTAGATCTTAAGGTCAGGAGTTCAAGACCAACCTGAGCAAGAGTGAGTCCCCGTCTCCACTAAAAATAAATAAATAAATAAATTAGAACTTTGAAAACCTAAGTAAAGGAACAGCAGAAGACACTAACAAATGAAAGAATATACCATGCTCATGGCTGGGAAGAATCAACATCATTAAAATGTTTATACTACCCAAAGCTATCTATAGATTTAGCATGATCCTCATTAAAACACCAACATCATACTTTGAAGAATTTGAAAAAATAATTCTTTGTGTTATATGGAACCAGAGAAAACCCAAATAGTCAACATGATTCTAGGAAATAAAAACAAAACAGGAGGCATCATGCTACCAGACTTCAGGTTATACTAACTACAAGTCTATAGTGATCAAAACAGCATGGTGTTGGCATAAAAATAGAGACATAGATCTATGCAACAGAATAAAGAACTTAGAAATGAAACCAGCCTCATATCATCATCTGATCTGTCACAAACAAAACAAAGCAAGCACTGCAGAAAAGAATCCCTATTTAATAAATAGTGCTGGGAGAACAGGTTAGCCACATGTAAAAGACTGAAACTGGCCTGAACCTCTTACCACTTAAAAAATTAACTGATGCTGTGTAAAATATTTAAATCTAAGACAGAAAATGATAAAAACTCTAGAAGAAAGTGTGAGGAAAATGCTTAACAATATCAGCCAGGGGAAAGATTCTACGAAAAAGACCCCTGTGGCAACCAACAAAAATAAATAAATAAAACCTGATCAAGTTAAAAAAAACTTCTGCTCATCTAAGGACACAATAAACAAAGCAAATAGACAACCTTCAGAAAGGGAGAAAATATTTGCATGTTACAAATCTGACAAAGGGCTAATAACTAGAATCTACAAAGAACTCAAGCAAATCAACAAGAAAAGAGCAAACAACCCCATTAATCATTGGGCAAGGAGAGATGAACAGAACTTTCTCTCAAGAAGACAGATACATGGCCAGCAAACATAAAAAAATGCTTGTCACCTTTAATCATCAGAAAAATGCAAATCAAAACTACCTTGAGATATCACCTAACCCCAGTGCTGGTGTGGGTACAGACAGAGGGGAACACTTAGGTACTGTTGGTGGGATTACAAACTAATACAGCCTTTTTGGAAAGAAGGATAGAGAATACTCAAAGAGCTAGAAGTAGACCTTCCATGAGATTTTGCAATTCCATTATTAGGTGTCTACCCAGAAGAAAAGAAATCATTTTATCTTAAAGACATTTGCACTCAAATGTATATAGCAACTCAATTCACAATCACAAAGATATGGAAACAACCCAAGTGCCCATGGACCCATGAATGGATTAATAAACTGTGGTGTATACGTATACCATAGAATACTATTCAGCCACGATGCAGACTTTGCATCTCTTATTTTTACTTGGAGAAAGCTGAAGAACATTCTCCTTACTAAAGTATCTCAAGAATTGAAAAGCAACTGGGCATGGTGGCTCATGCATAAGCCACCATGCACTCTGGGAGGCGGAGGCGGGTGGATTGCTTGAGCTCAGGAGTTTAAGACCAGCCTGAGAAAGAGCAAGACCCTGTCTCTTAAAAAAAAAAAAAAAAAAAAAAAAAATAGCTGGGTGCTTACAGTCCCAGCTACTGGGGAAGCTGAGGCAAGTGAATCACTTGAGCCCAGGAGTTTGTGGTTGCTATGAGCCATGATGCCACAGCACTTTCCCTAGGGCAACAAAGTGAAACTCTGTCTAAAAAAAAAAGAAAAGAAAAGAAACGCAAGCATCCCATGTACTCAATTTGGTGGCTCACACCTGTAGTCCAAGCATTCTGGGAGGCCAAGGTGGGTGGATTGCCTGAGCACAGGAGTTCAGGACCAGCCTGAGAAAGAGTGAGAACCCACCCCTACTAATAATAGAAAATTTTTAGTCAGATAATGTCAGACATGGTGGCATAAATCTGTGGTTTCAGGTACTCAGGGAGGCTGAGGCAAGAAAATTTCTTGAGCCCAAGACTTTGAGGTTGCTGTGAGCTATGATGCCATGGCATCCTAGCCTGGGGCAACAGAGTGAGACTCCATCCCAAAAGAAAAAAGAAAAAAATTGGTCAGGTGAGGTGGCTCACTCCTGTAATCCTACCACTTTTGGGAGGCTGAGGCAGATGGATTGCCTGAGCTCACGGGTTCCAGAGTAGCCTGAGCAAGAGTGAAACCTTGTCTCTAGAAATAGCTGGGCATACAAGACATGATTGCAAGAGGGACTTTACCTAACAAATGCAGTGTAACCTGGCTTATTGTACCCTCAATGAATCCCCAACAATAAATAATAATAATAATAATAATTTTAAAAAACTTAAAAAAAAAAAAAGAAATAGCTGGGCATTGTGGTAGGCACCTATCGTGCCAGCTACTGGGGAGGCTTGGACTTGGACTCAAGCAAGAGAACTGCTTGAGCCCAAGAGTTAGAAGTTGCTGTGAGCTATGACACCACAGCACTCTACCGAGGGTGACAAAATGAGACTCTGTCGCAAAAAAAAAAAAAAAAAAAAAAAAAATTGAAACTAGTAGATGAGCAACTGCAGGCCCACAAAAGAGCAAAACAATTAAATTCAAGAAAGGGGGAAGGGAGAAGAGGGAAAAGGGATTTGGTAAGCTCCCATCTAATGGATACAATGTAGGGGTATATGGCACATCTCCTGAACTACAACTGGGACTTTACCTTACAAAGGCAAACAATGTAACCTAATCATATGTATCCTTATAGTAAACTGACATTAAAAGAAAGAAAAAGAAATTATCTTTCTATATCATCTTTATTAATTTATATAGTTTTATATTATTTATCAGTACAAAAATTTACATTGTGGGTTTTTTGTATGATCATTCCTTAATCCTTAAGAACTCAGAACAAAGTGTTACATGCCTTTGGTATTTTCTATCCCTTTTGTCTTCCACAGGGTTGGGCATACCAATGGGAGCTTGTTAAACTTTTACTGTTAGTCAACTTGTAGAGGAATGCATTAGGTATTCTCTCTTGCTTGGGGGTCAAAGCAACCAACCAGATCTAAAGACACACTTAGAAGATCTGTCAATGTAAACAGGTACTCTGACTTTGCTGTTACCGATTTTGTAAAGCTTCATTTATCTCACACCTTTGCAGAAGGTGAAAAGCCTGAATTCATTTTCTAAATAATTAAAACTAATCCCTGTAAGTACAAAATGTTTTAAAATATGGCTTTAATGAAATATTATTTTAAATAAAATAGATCCCTGCCTGCTTAAAATGTATAGCAAATATAGTTTAACCTCTTCTTATTTTCTTTCTTTTTTTTTTTATTATTAAATCATAGCTGTGTACATTAATGCGATCTTGGGGCACCATACACTGGTTTTATAGACCGTTTGACACATTTTCATCACACTGGTTAACATAGCCTTCCTGACCTCTTCTTATTTTCTTGGTCATTATTAGTATTCAGAATTAGACTGGAAAGTAATGGATCTTTGGTAAATAGCAGAATACCTACAATGATCAAGGCTAGGGTCATTTTGAGTTGTTGTTGTTTATTGAGACAGACTCTCACTCAGTCCCCCTGGAGTTGAGTATCCTGGCTTTATAGCTCACAGCAACCTTCAACTTGGGCTCAAGCAATCCTCTTGCCTCAGTTTTTTTATTTTTAGTAGAGACAGTGTCTCCTTTTTGCTAAGGCTGGTCTCAAACTTGTGAGCTGAAGCAATCCACCCACCTCGGTCTCCCCAAGTGCTAGGATTGCAGGCATTAGACACTGAGCCCAGCCATGTTTTAAGTTTTGCATGTGCTTTCTATTTTTTCCCTTCACGCATTAAGCCACATTAGATAATACTTACTGCTTGCTACTTCCTAGGTGCCTGGCTTTAGCAATCTTCTTCCTAATCTGTGTTCTAGAAACCAGAGAACCAAATTTATTAGCATTGTGTGTAAAGTAAGAGCAAATAGGTTTTGAATATGAGTGTCTTTCTTAGAAGTGAATAGTGTCAGCTTTTCAAAATAGTTCATTCCTTTTTTTTTTTTTTTTTTGTTACTTGATCCAGTATTTTTTTTTTCTTTTCTTTTTTCTTTTCCTTTTTTTTTTTTTTTTTTTTTTTTTGGCTGGGGTTGGGTTTGAACCTGCCATCTCTGGCATATGGGGCCGGCACTCTACTCCTTTGAGCCACAGGAACCACCCTTGATCCAGTATTTTCCTTTTCTTTCTCTCTCTCTCTCTTTTTTTTTTTTTTGTAGAGACAGAGTTTCACTTTATCGCCCTTGGTAGAGTGCCGTGGCATCACACAGCTTACAGCAACCTCCAACTCCTGGGCTTAAGCGATTCTCTTGCCTCAGTCTCCCAAGTAGCTGGGACTACAGGCGCCCGCCACAATGCCCGGCTATTTTTTTGTTGCAGTTTGGCCGGGGCTGCGTTTGAACCCGCCACCCTCAGTATAAGGGGCCGGCACCCTACCAAATGAGCCACAGGCGCTGCCCAACCCAGTATTTTGAATTCCCATTCTGATGACCTAGATTGTTGGATAATTTACTTATTTTTCTGTAGAAAACTGAGATGTTGGACTGGGTGGGTGGCCCACACCTGTACTCCCAGTACTTTGGGAGGCTGAGGTAGGAGAATCACTTGAGCCCAAGAGTTTGAAGTTGCTGTGAGCTATAATGCCAAGGGACTCAACTCCAGGGGGATAGATTGATTGGTTGGTTGATTGATTTTTATCATTATTATTATTATTTTTTTGAGACAGTCTCAAGCTGTTGCCCTGTGTAGAGTGCCTTGGTGTCACAGCTCACAGCAACCTCAAACTCTTGAGCTTAAGCAATTCTCTTGCTTCAGTCTCCCAAGTAACTGGGACTACAGGCACCCGCCACAATGCCCAGCTATTGTTTTCTTGTTGAAGTTGTCATTGTTGTTTTAGCTGGCCTGGGCTAGGTTCGAACCCACTAGCCTCAGTGTATGTGGCCAGTACCCTACCCACTGAGGTATGGGCACCACCTGTATTTATTTATTTTTTAGACAGAGTCTTACTCTGTTGTCTAGACTACAGGGCCATGGCTTCAAGTGATCATCGTGCCTTCACTTCCTGAGTAGCTGGAACTATAGGCACAGGCCACAACACGCAGCTAATTTTTTGTATTTTTAGTAGAGATGGGGGTCTCACTCAGGCTGATCTTGAACTCCTGAGCTCAAACAATCCACCTGCCTTGGCTTCCCAGAATGCTAGGATTATAGGTGTGAGCCACCAAGCCTGGCACCATGTGGCTTTTGACAGCTGGTTGGTTAACATTTATTACCACTAGTCCATGGTTAACTTGGCTACAATTATCAGAGTACATGCCGAAAGCCCTCTTACTACCTCCTAGCAATAGTGTACATGTATAATTAAAACTCAATTGTGGTTAAAACTCACTGAACTAAAAGTTTACAGAGTGCAACAATTCACCATTCAAGGATTTGCTTTGGGTCTTTGTGTGAAGAGAAGGGGGAAGTGGGGATGTGGGCAGTGAGCTGTGGTGCTGTCCTGATGTTGTGACTCGTGTATTCCTGATGGTGTATTGTTGCTTCAGTTCCTGTAGTTGTAAACTGCAGTGATTGGGAGTGGGATTAACCTAGCAAAGTTTTTCTTTCAGTCAATGACTCCTCTCTAGGATGTTACTGACATACTGCTTCACACCTTTTCTCATGCTATTCTCTCTACCAGAAATGCTCCTATGCTCCCCTTTGTCTCATCTCAAATATCAACTTTTTTTTTTTTTTTTTTTTTTTGAGACAGAGTCTCAAGCTCTCACCCTCGGTAGAGTGCCAGGGCATCATAGGCCACAGCAACCCCAACTCTTGGGCTCAAGTGATCCTCCTGCTTCTGCTTTTCTATTTTAGTAGAGATGGGGTCTCACTTTTGCTCAGGCTGGTCTTGAACTTGTGAGCTCAAGCAATCCACTCGCGTTGGCCTCCCAGAGTGCTAGGATTACAGGCATGAGCCACCATGCTTGGCCTCAAATATCAACTCTTCTAGGAAGTAGTCTCTAATTCCTCTCAACCTGAGGTCAGCAAATCTTTTCTGTAAAATCCAGACAGTAAATATTTTAGGTTTCATAGGTCAAGAGCAATGATAGGGCGGCGCCGTGGTTCAAAGGAGTAGGGTGCCAGCCCCATATGCTGGAGGTGGTAGGTTCAAACCCAGCCCTGGCCAAAAGAAAAAAGAGGGATTATGGTGCTATATAAGATCTCTGTCTCAATAACTCAATTTTAAGGCTGTCATGCAAAAGCAACCATAGACAGTAGAAAAATGGGAGTGACTGTAAAACAAAAAAAAAGGATATTTATAAAAACAGGTAGTAGGCTAAATTTCTCCCAGCTTGCTGACCCCTGCTCTATTTAGACTTCTTCTTCAACCTATTCATGCCTCTATTATCATATTAGTTTTATAAGTTTACCTCCACCAAAATATGAGCACGTTGAAGGCAGGTATGTATTCTGTCTTCACATCTCTCTGAACTGAGCAAAAGTGAGATCCTAATGGGTACTCCATCAACATTTCTGGAATAAAGTGGGAAAGATAAGTAGAAAGGGGTGGGTTCTAATTAAGGAGGAAACAGAATCATGAAAATCATCCACTGATGTGCACCTTCCTCTAGTAACATGATCAGGTGGTTTAATAAAATGGCTGTTTTGGAATCTTCCAAAAAGTTTGACTTTAGGGAGCTTGCTTTTTTGGAGATTTGTATGTGTGATAGCCAGTCTTCAAGATGGCCTCCAATAACCCTTTCTTTCTGATATTCATGTTCCTTCCCACATTGAATAGGAATTACCTATGTGACTGATGGGATATGATGAAAATAAGGATGTATAATATCTGAAGCAAGTCATAAAAAAGACACCGCAGCTTTGACTATTCGCTTTTGTTTTTGTTTTGTTTTGATTTTTTTTTCTTTTTTTTCTTTTTTGCAGTTTTTGGCCAGGACTGGGTTTGAACCCGCCACTTTCGGCATATGGGGCCGGTGCCCCACCCTTTTGAGCCACAGGCACCACCCTTTGTTTTGTTTTGAGACAGAGTCTCACTATGTTGCCCTGGATAAAGTGCCATGGTATCATAGCTCACAGCAACCTCAAACTCTTGGGCTTGAGCAATCCTCTTGCCTCACCTTCCCAAGTAGTTGGGACTACAGTCGCCTGCCATGATGCTGATGCCCTGCTAATTTTTCTATTTTTCTATTTTTACTTTTTATTTTATTTATTTATTTATTTGAGATAGAGTCTCACTACATCACCCTTGGTAGAGTGCCGTGGTGTCATGGTTCACAGCACAGTTCACAACTTAAGTCTACTCTTGGGCTTAAGTGAATATCTTGCCTCAGCCTCCCAAGTAGCTAGGACTATAGGCACCCGCCACAATGCCTGGCTATTTTTTTTGTTCTTGTAGTTGTCATCATTGTTTTAGCAGGCCTGGGCCAGGTTTGAACCCGCCAGACCCAGTGTATGTGGCCGGCACCCTAACCACTGGACCACAGGCGCCGAGCCTAATTTTTCTATTTTCAGTAGAGACAGGGTCTTGCTCTTGCTCAGGCTGGTCTCAAACTCCTGAGCTCAAGCAATCCACCTCCTAAAGTGCTAGGATTGCAGGTGTGAGCCACTGTATCCGGCTGGATCACTCTCATTGAAGGAAAGTAATTGTTATGACTTGAAAAGATGTCTTGTGTGGGCAGCGCCTGTGGCTCAGTGGGGAGGATGCTGGCCCCATATACCAAAGGTGGTGGGTTCGAACCCAGCCCTGGACAAACTGCAATAAAAAATAGGTGGGCATTGTGGTGGGCGCCTGTAGTCCCAGCCACTTGGAGTTGGAGGTTGCTGTGAGCTGTGATGCTACAGCACTCTACTGAGGGCAATAAAGTGAGACTCTGTCTCTAAAAAAAAAAAAAAAAAGAGAGAGAGAGAGAGAGAAAAGATTTCCTATGTTGAAGAAACCAATGGAGAAGTCCCTGGGGTAAAGAAGTGACACCTTCTGCCAACAGCCTTGCCAGAGAGTCATCCTGGAATTTGATCTTTCTTTCTCAATTAAGCCTTTAGATGACTGCAGACCACACAGCTTTGAAGAGTCATAGGAGCCACCATTATACCCATGATGTTTGAATGGAACTTTCAAGTTCAATGCTCTACAACTAGGATCTGTTTGTGTGATGTTGATATTAAGAACATCTTGTGTCCAAATTGTGACTTGCTCACCAAAAATCTTTCATTGCAATGGTCATGAGGCAAGGAGCTTTACTAACCAATAAAGCAGACAAAGCTATTAATACTTCCTAAGAAGTAACCATGAAAGCCTAAATTCTAACTTTCATAGAAGTAGTCAATTTCATTATATTCAAGCTGAAGAAATTCATTCAATTTCTTTTTATTTCCTTTTATTTTTTAACCCCCCTTACAGCCTGAGCAAGAGTGAGACCCCGTGTACTAAAAGTAGACAGACTAGCCAGGTGCAGGGGCAGGCACCTGTAGTATGAGCTATTTGGGAGGCTGAGGCAGGAGGATTGCTTGAGCCCAAGAGTTTGAGGTTCCTGTGAATGAGGATGATCCCGCGGTCCTCTATCCAAGGCAACAGAGACTCCGTCTAAAACAAAACAAAATTCCTTTTACTATCTTCCTAATGAATTTCCTTATGTATTATCATCAGGCTACAATGGCAAACATTCATTCTACATATATTTTTCCAAGGCTTACGATTTTCCTGGCACCAATCTAGGGATACAGTGCTGAACAAAGTGGACAAAAATCTCTTGCCTTAAGGAAATTAGTGATGGGAGATAGACAATAAAAACAGAATTAAAATACACATAAAATATATGTCAAATGATAGATCTGGGTGAAAATTAAGTAAGAAAGAAGGACAGGAATACCAGGTTAGTCAGAGTTACGACTTGAAATGGGATAATGAAGAAATAAATACCTCAGAAGGGAATATCTGAGCAAAACCCTAAATAAAATGGGGGAATGTATCAATTAGCTTGGGCTGCCATAAAAAAAAAAATACCAAAGACCTGATAGCTTAAATAGGGGAAGGTTTTTTTTTTTGTGTGTGTGTGTGTTTTTTTTGAGACAGAGTCTCAGTCATCTTTGGGTTGAGTGCTGTAGCATCATGGCTCACAGCAACCTCAAACTCTTGGGCTCAAGTGATTCTCTTCCTTCAGCCTCCCAAGTAGCTGCAACTACAGGTGCCGGCCACAACCTCCAACTATTTTTAGAGATACAGTCTCACTCTGGCTCAGTCTGGTCTTGAACTTGTGAGCTCAGGCAATCCACCTGCCTTGGCCTTCCAGAGTGCTGAGATTACAGGCATGAGCCACCACACCTGGCTCCTGACAACTGCCTTTTTGTTGTGTGTTTATGTCGCCTTCCTCAGGGCATGAACACGGGCAGAGAGAACAAGCTTTCTGATCTCTCTTAATATATGGACACTAATCTTATCAGATTAGGGCTCCACCTTCATGGACTACTTCATTTTAACCTTAATTACCTTCATAAAGTTCCTATCTCCTTCTTTTTCGAGGAAAACACCAAATGGCGAATGACGCCTGTGCAGCGGGAGGGCCTGGAGGCCCGGGGCCCTGGAATGGGAGGCCCTGGTGATTTCCGTGGAGGCTTCGGCAGCGGCATCCGGGGCCGGAGTCGCGGCCGGGGTCCGGGCTGGGGCCGAGGCCGCGGAGCTCGCGGAGGCAAGGCAGAGGACAAAGAGTGGATGCCCGTCACCAAGCTGGGCCGCCTGGTCAAGGACATGAAGATCAAATCCCTGGAGGAGATGTATCTTTTCTCTCTGCCCATTAAGGAATCTGAGATCATTGATTTTTTCTTGGGGGCTTCTCTCAAGGATGAAGTTTTGAAGATTATGCCAGTGCAAAAACAGACCCATGCTGGTCAGCGGACCAGGTTCAAGGCGTTTGTTGCTATTGGGGACTACAATGGTCACGCTGGTCTGGGTGTTAAGTGTTCCAAGGAAGTAGCCACTGCCATCCGAGGTGCCATCATCCTGGCCAAGCTCTCTATTGTCCCAGTGCGGAGAAGGTACTGGGGGAATAAGATCGGCAAGCCTCACACTGTTCATTGCAAAGTGACAGGCCCCTGTGGCTCTGTGCTGGTACGTCTCATCCCTGCTCCTAGAGGAACTGGCATCATCTCAGCGCCTGTGCCTAAGAAGCTGCTAATGATGGCTGGGATTGATGACTGCTTCACTTCAGCCAGGGGCTGCACTGCCACCCTGGGCAATTTTGCCAAGGCCACTTTTGATGCCATTTCCAAGACCTATAGCTATCTCACTCCTGATCTCTGGAAAGAGACAGTGTTCACCAAGTCTCCTTACCAAGAATTCACCGACCATCTTGTCAAGACCCACACCAGAGTCTCTGTG
>CAUYPK010160697.1:0-21216 GCA_963574355.1 Loris lydekkerianus | reverse complement strand
ACGACTCAGCAAGGCCCGGCCTGAAACTGCCTCTACCTAGATACAGCCAATGTGGTATAATGCCACTGGCCCGACCCTGTCATGCACCTCTTCCCCCGCCTTCTTTCCCCGCCCCTTCTCCACAATAAAAAAATAAATAATAAATAAAGAAATAAAAGAATTAAAAAATAAAAAAGTTTTTTTGTATACTTTTATACTGTAATTAATTTTAGATATATTAGAGGCAGATCTTTAAATGGTATTTCAAGGAAGATTTTTAATTTTAAAATTAAAATAGTTATATAATTTTTATTATAAAGTAATATATACATACTATGAAGACTTATTCTCATTTTATATATATATATATATATTTTTTTTTTTTTTTTTTTTTTTTATTTATTTTTTTTTGAGACATGGTCTGTTTATGTCACCCAGGTAGAGTGCAGTGGTGTTGTCATAGCTATTGCAACTTCCAAATCTTGGGCTCCTCTTGCCTCTGCCTCCTGAGTAGCTGAGACTACTGGTACATGCCCCACACTAGGCTAATTTTTTTATTAATAGAAATAGGGTCTCGTTCTTCCTCAGGCTGATCTGGAACTCCGCTAAGTTCAAGCAGTCCTCCTGCCTTGGCTTTCCAGAGTGCTCGGATGACAGGCATGAGCCACTGCACCCAGCCTGTAAAGAGTTTAAAGAACAAATATAAGCTCAACTATAAGCTGTTTAGCCTATTGCCTTTTAATACATATCATTCAGTGCTATTTTTATCTATATATCTAGATACATATATTAAAAGTATTTGTGTATGACAACTGCATTAATGTTATAGGCTGTAGGATCAATTTAGATTTTGTGAAAAATTTCGGGTTTTATGGATTAGAAATATGGGCTGTTCAACAGGTAGGAAAATAAGTCCATGTTAATTGAAGGAAAACAATAAAAATGAAATGTAAATAAATTACAAAATTCAATCTAATGTTTCCTTTATTTGAGTTGAAAAATGACATGAAGACTTATATACCTTACAAACTCATCAGAAAATTGTCTAGAGTTCTGTGTTGTAAAATTGCTTATAGATGAGAATATACTTGCTCGGTGCCTATAGGTCAGTGACGAGGGTGCCAGCCACGTACACCAGAGCTAGTGGGTTCGAATCCAGTCTGGGCCTGCCAAACAACAATGACATCTATAGCCAAAAAAAATAAATAAATATCTGGGCGTTGTGGTGGGCGTCTGTAGTCCCAGCTACTTGGGAGGCTGAGGCAAGAGAATCGTTTGAGCCCAACAGTTTGAGATTGCTGTGAGCTGTAACGCTACAGCACTCTACCAAGGGTGACATAGTGAACCTCTGTCTCCAAAAAAAAAAGAACATAATGAAATGGTTTTATTTTTTCCTCTCTGGAATTTAAAATTACACTTTTTTTATGATGAAAATAATTCAAAAACTGAAAATACCTAAAACACAAAGAAAATCATTCCATAGACAATAAAATTATATATCATTTCAGACCTTTTAAATTATTTTTATAAAATTAGAATTTTTTTAAATACTACTTTTTTCTGCCTAACTATTTTTCTATATATATTTTGGTATCTTTCATACCAATACATATAGTTTTAAGTAACTGTTTAATTAATGGTTAAATAGTATTCTATTTGAGAATATATTTTTAGTTTACTTAATCTCCTATTTAGGTTTTTATTCAGCTTTAGTATTCTACATAAATCTGTAATATATGTTCATATACATACTTTGCATACTTTTCTGCTTATTTTCTTAGGATAAATTTCTGGAAGTGACATTTTGGGGTCAAAGGGTACATGCATATTTAATTTGATCCTAGACACCTCATTGCCCACCAGAAAGGAACAACAAATTTATTATTACATCCAAGGTCAGCTTAGCTTGTGTCTAGTTCTGTGCTATCATGCATTGTTAATGAGACTTAAAGCCACAGCAGTATTATGATGGAATTTATTTATTATGTATTAGAATTTCACATATTAGAGATGCATTAGGTTCATCAGTGAGGGAAATGTTTATATTTGCAATTTGGATTGTGTGATAATCAGTTTTAAAAGCCAGTACTATCTTCCCAGCAGGTAAATTGTAATACTGAGTATGCACTGGTATTTTCTTGTTTGGGAAACATGGTCATAGAGCAATATCCTTTCTTTTCTTAGATGAGTGACCGAGGAGGTGGTGTTCCATTGAGGAAAATTGACAGACTCTTCAATTATATGTATTCAACTGCACCGCGGCCTCGTGTTGAGACATCTCGAGCAGTGCCCCTGGTATGTGGCTGAGAAATAGTGAATGCATTTCTGTGAATTGCCTTCAACAGGGTCTGACTGCCAAATAAATTACTTAAGCCATTGTATAGGGTGCTCAAAAAGGGAGAAGGGAGGCTTGGTGCTATAGCTCAGCAGCTAGGGCACCAGCCATACACCAGAACTGGCAGGTTCTAATCCAGCCCGGGTCTGCCAAACAACAATGGCAACTACAACCAAAAAATAGCTGGGCCTTGTGGTGGATGCCTGAGGCAAGAGAATGGCTTAAGCCCAAGAGTTTAAGGTTGCTGTGAGCTGTGACGCCACAGTACTCTACCAAGGGTGACACAGTGAGACTGTCTTAAAAAAAAAAAAAAAAGAAGGGAAGCTATTACAAACACTTTTCTCTACAATTTAAATGGGTATAAGATAAAGATTATTGATTTGGAGTTCTAGTTTGATAGTCCTATAGTAGTGATTTTCCTGGAGTGGTAAGCTGGATTTTGATGTGCTATTTCTGGAGTGAAGAATAAATTAGACTTTGTTCTTTTTCTCAGCAGTTTAGATGTCATTAGTTCATTATAGAAGAGAGACATGGAAATTATTTACCTGATGAAAGATTTTAGAACTTTAGTGGAATGGGCGCTTCATGTTGATGCCATTTCAGTAGTGATTTCTTTTGATTTACATACTTTCCAAAAATGTTGCCATCTCTAAATAAGAAAGAAATAAGCCTTGTATAGAATAACTTTGGCACCTCCATATTCTGAGAGAACTTTCTCACTGACTGGTCGAATCTCTCCACACTTTCTTCTGGACAGTTGCCACTGTCACTTGCAGTAGTCTCCCTTGGGATCTTCTGGAAGGTTACAGTTTTGGCTGCACACCTTCAATGAGTACTCAAAGAGTGGGAACACTTTCTGAATGCTTGTCCAGGCACGATTCCAGCTGCCGCAGATCATACTTTGCTTGTGCTGCTTCTGCAAGTAGAGAGCCCAGAACTCTATTCTAACAGTTCTACCTGTCGCATAGCACAGTTGTAAAATCCTTGAAATGAGGGCTCTCCTAATGTGCTTCTCCAACTGAGATATGTGACTTCTGGGAGTGGGCATCCATCTGCCAGGGCAGACTGAAAATGTTAAATGATAAACTTACTATCTTCTTAGAGTTCTCATTTTACTCTAAAAAGTAGGGGGAGAGAAGAGAGATGCTGCTTTTGTAGTAAACAGATACTATAGAATTTTTGTGGAAAGTGGCAGAGCAAAGCAGTCCAAACTCTGGAACTGTCTCGTTCCATCCTAGGTTGGGTATCTTTGGGAAAATTAGTAACTTCTCTCCCACAGTTTCCCCTACTTGAAAAATGGAGTTATTGCAAGGATTGAATTAATATATAGAAATGGTTGTTGTAATGCCTGGCACATAGTAAATGCCATGTAAGTGTTTTTTTTTTTTTTTAGGATGCAAAATTTATGTGAATTCTTAAGACAGTAGAAGGCTCGATGTGGGACAGGCTCCCCCATACATCTAGGCAGCCTTATTTAGCAAGGCTAAAACTGTTACTAAGCTCCTGCAGAGCCTCTTTCATCCTTTCTTGACCACAATGTCAGTGGGCCCCGTCGGCAAGCAGTGGAGTAGCTGGAGAAGAGCTAGCTGGTGTCCACGGGAGTGGCCATCGGGTCTGACTGTTGAGAGCCTCCTCCACGTGGGTGCCTTCTGGTGGGCATTGGTGTAGACAGGGTATCCTCATGCTGTAAGCCCATTTGGGAAGGAGTGTCCGCAGACCTCTCTTCCAGACCTCCTTCTCATCAATTATCCCATTTTCTTGTTTCCAAGCCCCTGACCCTCCATCCAATCGCCTGTTTGCCACTGCCCATCCTGGAAGGATTTGCTTTCACCACTGTCTTTCAGCCCTGAGAGGGGTTGTGGTGTCGGGGAGGTCTCCTTTGGGCTGCTGCTGGTACACTGGGTAGGTCTATCAGTGGACTAGCCCTGTGCTGTTTATGTTTTCTGTTCTGTAGTCAGAGAAGGCCGTGTGAGTCCATAAGTGTAGTCAGGGGAGAGGCAGTGATAAACTAGGTTGGGTGCCACGGGAGCCGGAGCTACCTGCTTGTATAGTTTTCTAGGGATCACTTCTGAAACCAGTTAATTTATCAGTCAGAGTTACAACAGGAGAGAGATAGCTCACTCAAGTTATAATTCAAGGAAGGCTTATTTAGAGCAAGACTATTTGCACAGTTGTAGGTAAGGGTAGTCCCAGACTCAGCACTGGTAGCAGCAGTAGAGCTGTCATCACCCTGGATCAAAAGGATGAACAGAGGGCAAAGATGGCAGAGCCAGAAGGGGACATTGCAGAGCAGCTGCTTCCAGATAGCCTCACGGGAAGGAAGCAGAGAGCCTTGCCCCTTCTACACTCTTCTTGCTGGGTTCTCCAGGACCTGCCGGGAGCAGAGGGTACAGGGATCCACTGAGAGAATCCCTTCTGGTCAGCTTCCCAAGGCAGGGAGAAGTGTATAAATTGGATAATTGATATACTGGGGCAGACAGAAACTCTGATTAGAAAAGCCAGGTAATAATTGGTGGAGGCAAAGCTGGAGCGTGGGGTTTTTTTTTTTAATATTTTATTTTATTTATTTTTTGAGACAGTGTCTCACCATGTCACCCTTGGTAGAGTGCCATGGTGTCACAACTCACAGCAACCTCAAACTGTTGGGCTTAAGCTATTGATTCTCTTGCCTCAGCCTCCCAAGAAGCTGGGACTACAGGTGCCCGCCACAACGCCTGGCTTTTTTTTTTGTTGTGGTTGTCATTGTTGTTTAGCTGGCCCAGGCAGGTTTGAATCCGCCAGCCTCGGTGCATGTGGCCGGTGTTGTAACCACTGTGCTATGGACTCCGAGCCAGGAGCCTGGGTTTGTTAATAGCAGTCTGATTCCTGAGTCAACATAAAATCTTAACTAACGTGCTGTATGGGATGTTACTGGAGATATTCCTTGGTAATAAAAACATTTTATTTTATGCAAATGTTTTGTTTCATATTAAAGAATTGGTAGGATTTGTCTAGGTAATGGCGGAGGCCATTCTAGACACTGGGAACAGGATGAAGAGCCCCAGAAGAGATTTGTTTAAGGAATGTAAGAGCAGGAGTGGTAGCTCTGTCAGCCTGGAAAGGGGGAGTCAGAGACTGGTCTCACTGGGTCCGGAAAGGTCTGTTTAGAAGCTTGGAATTTTATCTTTAAGGCAGTGGGATGAGGGCGGTGGGAGTGGTGGTATGCTGTGAAGATTTTTAAGCAGGACAATACCTTTCAGTGAGAAGTGAGAAAGCAGACCTATTATGGATCTCTGCAGGTTCAGTGCACAGGCTGGGAATTTATGATACAAAGTCATGAGATACTGCATACATAAATATTAGGCTGTAGTGAGGCTTTTTGTACCCTTACTTCTAAAAGAGATAACATGATGGGCGGCGCCTGTGACTCAAAGGGGTAGGGCACCGGCCCCATAAGCCGGAGGTGGTGGGTTCAAACTCAGCCCCGGCCAAAAACTGCAAAAAAAAAAAAAAAAAAAAGAGAGAGAGAGATAACATGTTTTATAGGATATTGCCAAAAGCAGTATTGGGATACCTTAGGCCATCAAGGGAAAGCAGCATGCTTCATCCAGACCACCTCAAGTCATTTTATAGAGGGAATGAAGAGCCTTATATTTTTAAATTTTTTTAAAATTTCAGATTAATCTGAGGTCATAAATAATTAGTTTACATTGTTTGCATTTGTTAGGCAAGGTGCTTGTTGTAGTTGTGCCCCTCACCCAGGAGATGTGCCATGTACATTGTGCCTGTTAGGTGAGAGTGCATCAGCCCCCTCCCTCCTAGCCCCTCTCCCTTTCCCCCAACTTGAATTGAGTTTTTCTCTTGTGTGGGTGTGTATTTGTTTGTCTACTAGCTTCATTTAGTATTGAGTACACTGGATACTTGCTTTTCCATTCCTGTGATGACTTTACTAAGGAGCATGTTCTCCAACTCCATCCAGGTTAATGCAAAAGATGTAAAGCCTCCATCTTTTTTTATGGCTGAATAGTAGAGAATGAAGAGCTTTAAATGACCAAAGGGCAGTCAGCTGATGCACCTGATCGTTATCAGTAAATATGTACAAATCTCTTAGCTGTAGGCTTTGTTAGCCCTGGAATACTCAATGGCGTTTGCCTTAATTATAAAAGTAGTTCAGTGTGTGGCTGTCTGAATAGAATTTTGTTTTCTCATCAATTAGGCTGGTTTTGGTTATGGATTGCCCATATCACGTCTTTATGCACAGTACTTCCAAGGAGATCTAAAGCTATATTCCCTAGAGGGTTATGGGACAGACGCAGTTATCTACATTAAGGTAATCACTACAGTCTTCTTAATTTAATAACATTTCTTTTAATGATGTGAAAAAAATGCCAATATTTAACTGTGATGAAACTTTACCTCATGCTGCTTAAATATAAAAAATTATGGTTTTCTGCATGGGATCTTGTCCATGTGGGGAGATGGAGATCATTCTGTCATGTTCATCAGGACTGTGATTATTAGTGGTAAAAAAATTGGGTTAAAGTAGAGAATCAAAAAAATTTATATATCATACAAATCTTGTTTTTATATTTATGTATTTGTTTGTGTATTTTTTTAATTAATTAATTTTAGTTTTTATTGAGACACAGTCTTACTATGTCACCCTCGATAGAGTACTGTGGCTTCACAGCTCACAGCAACCTCAAACTCTTGGGCTTAAGTGATCTGATTGTCTCAGCCTCCCGAGTAGCTGGGACTACAGGTGACTGCCACAACACCCGGCTATTTTTAGAGATGGGGTCTCGCTATTGCTCAGGCTGGTCTCAAACCTTTTAGCTCAGACAGTCCACCCACCTCGGCCTCGTAGAGTGCTAAGATTACAGGCATGAGCCAACACGCCTGGCCCATTTATTTATGTTTAGAAACAGGATCTTGTTCTGTCACTCAGACTGGAGTACAGTGGCTTGGTCATAGCTCATGTAGCCTCAACTCCTGAGCTCAGGTGATACTCCCACCTCAGCCTCGTAAGTAGCTGGGACTACAGGCATGTACCACCACACCTAATTCTTTTTTTATTTTTTAGAGAGGGGGGTCTTGCTATGCAAATTTAATATGAAACACATGAATAGACATTGACCTACCAATTTTTGTTTTATTCATTGCTAAGGCCTTTTCTTTATATGTGTAGCTCTAGATTAGAATGTCACATTATCTTTCTTGCAGAAGCTGTACTTAATAATTATCATTTAGTTTCTTTAAGCAAAGAAACAAATGCACAATCCTTTTGCATTTTATGCAGTCTTTTATAGATGTGTTCTGACTCTGATTTGATAATTTTTATGTGACTTTTTTTGTGACTCTTTCCAAAGCATTCATCTTAGTTCTCAATGAAATTGTCCCTTTTTGTATATTCTTTGTTTATGTAATAAAATTCTGTGATTATGATGACAGATATAACTGCATAAACAGATTTGGGAACAAGTATAGGTAACTCTTGAGAATCCTACAGCTTACTTGGTGGGAGCAGAAGCGCTTGGCCTCCTGGCCTGGAATAGTCATTGCATTTACTGAGGGATCAGTGTATATTTATGGGGGTGGCAAAAGCACTGGCCCCCATCCATCTACTTGTTTGGTGGGGCCACTGGTTCCTTTTAGTGACTCTAGTTTCTTATTTTGGCCACTAGATGGCACCTATTTTATAGGAAATGCTGAAGAATTTATATTGGAGAAAATAAATTTATGTGAAAAGGTTAAATTCTGTGTAGATAATAGGTTTTTTTTAACCATATCATTTGAGAGAAACTTTAAAAGGGCAATATAAATGCAACATTTTTGTCACCAAATGTTAGAAAAAAATAGAAGATAAAAAGTTTTACCGAATCATTAAAATTATCAACATAAAAGCTCTTATTTAGCATTATCAGAATGAAATTTCTGGTTCAATATATGGCATGAGGTTGAAGTTTTACTGAAAAATCCTAATTTGAAAAATATAGCAAGGAATATAGTTTATTTCAGGTTCCAGGGATTTGCAGGAAGCTGAAATAGAACAGTAGATTAATGGTACTGCTAGACTGGAACACGAAATCATGCTTGATACAGCAACCATAGGGACTGAAATTGGAGGCAGGAGGAGAGGACATAGGATCAGACTCAGAGCCGAGAATTGTTCATGCAAAAGCCCAGATGCCTTCTATCTTTATATTTGTTGACATTATTCTTAAGAATTTTTAAAAGTACAGTGAGTATACTGAAAAAAAAATTTCTTCTAGTAAATAATTAAAATGAATTTCATTAATTGTACATCCACATACTAAGGTACATAATGTCCATTTTTTATGCTTTTACATTTAACTGACTTTTTCAGTTAGCCAGCTTCTGGCCTGGGTCATGTTTTCTGTAAAATTTCAATCCAGCAGCTTCCAGGATTGCTGGGGGATTACTGCATACAACAGACTCAATCAACGTGCACATTAATCAGTGGCATAGATTTAGTAAATAACACGTTTCCAATATATATCCTATTTAAAAGCACATTTAGATGGTGTTATGAATAATAAGGTATCAGTAGGGTGTTGTTTAATTCCCCTTTTTTCCATTGTCTGTTTTCTCAAATAATGAACTCTAAAAAAATGCCAGACACATAAATCTTGCTTTTTTTTTCCTCCCCCAGGCTTTGTCAACAGAATCCATAGAAAGGCTCCCCGTGTATAACAGAGCAGCCTGGAAACACTACAACACCAACCATGAGGCTGATGACTGGTGCGTCCCCAGCAGAGAACCAAAAGACATGACCACATTCCGCAGTGCCTAGATACACTTGGGATGTCTGAAAAATCCAACTGTGGTTTTAGTATTAAATCTGGAAGGAGTAGTGTTCCAAACTACATTATATATAATTGTGTCATTTTCACAATTAACTGTTTGGGTAGAATAAATGGAAATCGAATTCCATTTGTGCCTGTTAAACCTCCTAAAGGATGAAATTGTACCTATTTTACATTTATATTTTCACAGCTAATTGAACGTATTTTTAAATAGCTGTAGTTTTGGTCAACTTTCCTCTTTATGGTAGACTTCAAAAGTGTGAAAGTCTTTGGGTTTCTATAGAAAACTAGTTTTTTTAAGAAATACTTTTCATATATGTCTGCTAGAAACATTTTCTAAATAGTAGTGATTAGCTGGTTAGATATCTTCCTGTTATTTGAAGGCATTCTGCCATCCTTTATGTGGCAGTGACAACTGTAACAGCCTGGTCTTCATGTGTACCAGAGCTTCATTGACCAGACTACAAGTAAAGCAGAACTGTTGCTTGCAGCATAGAACCAGCCACCTTTCAGTGTCTACTTGTATTGTTTTAGCTCGAAAGTTAATTTACCATTTTAAAATTTTCTTGCTAAAGGAATATAATCTGTAGCTCCCTGTGGATCCTAGTCAAAATCATGAGCAGTCTATTCTGAGTATGCTTGTGATTAATGCAAGGGGACATTTTTTGTTAAAAGCAAGCAAACTATGTGTAGCATCTACTAAATTAGAGAAGAAATCGGGGGCAAAGCAATAAGTCCCAAAATTGAACTTATTTGATTTTGAGATTACCTGGGGAACTTATGAAAAAGTAGAGTTTTTCTGGGTCCTGTTCAGACATACTGAATCAGAATCTGTAGGACTAGCACCCAGGAACCTTAATTTTTGAAATGCTTCCTAAGTGAGTCTAACACCTAGCCTCATTAGGGACCCACTCTTTTAAAGTGAAGAGTGATGACACATTTGCCAAAGTAATGGGCAATACTTTAGGTTTCCGTTTTCATCTATTTAAAGGTCAGATTTCTAGACTCTAGGAGAAGCAAACTGAATCTCGGGCCCAGTGCAATTTTAGAAGCAGAAGAACAAAGTGACTATGGGCAACCAAAGGGTCAGAATCATAAAGTACACAAGTCTTGGCAAAGAACATACATTTTCTAAAAATATTCAAATTTTTTATCAGGGAAAAGTCAGCTTAAGTTTATCACAGTCGTCCTTTGTATTGCTCAGCATTGGAGCCAGAGCTGTGTCTGTTGATCATGTCATCAGCTGCCAAGTCTGGGAGACTGTGAAGTGTAGAGACTGTTTTTAGTCACACCTCATCTTCTCTTAAGGTGACAGGGAAATACATTGGAAATAAAGTTTAAAGTAAAAATGCAAATGTTTAAAGAACAGCTTTGCCACTGAAATGGGGGGTTTTTATTTCTCTGGAAAATATATCAAGTTGAAACACCTCATTTTTAAGGATCTTGTGAGATTAATGATTCCATAAAAATTTATGGATTGGAAGGGATGTGAAAGTGCAATTAGTGCAGCATCCTTGAGAATCCTGAGTCCCGCAGGCTGTCCGGGACCTTTGAGCTAAATGTGACAAAGTGTTGGAAAAAAAGAGATACCTAACCCACTGTTCCTTAATGATGGAGTTTGGAAAACAATAGTGTATATTAATGGGTGATTTATATTAATTCAGTGTGTTACAATTTTTTAGCCTTAAATTATGCTTGTAATGATGAAATATTTTAGAATCTTTTGAATCTAAATATTCACTCTTTCCTAAGTAAGACATTTTTCCAACTAACATAAACTTGACGTTTTTACTTAGGGAATAATTCTCCGCCCCCCCCCCCCAAAAAAAAAAAAAAAAGATTAGTTTTTCCATTGTAAGAGCAAAGAAATGATATTTTAAAGTAAAGGTAAAATTATTTTCCTTTAACTTCTTTTTTGAGGTGTAACAGCCTTTTACTCTGTTATTGTGGTAATGGACAGAAATTACATACAAAAATATTCTGGGAGAGCTTTCTCTTAGTTGGTTTTAAATCTTTGTGCTACCTGAAAGGTTTTTAGATTTTACGTGAGCTATTTTTTCTACCAGCATTAATGTGATCCAATGTAGTTATAAAAATATATTAAAGGACAAGAAAAGTGGATGCTAAGTGACTTTCATAACTTGAGCAATTAAAGAATACGCTAATGTCTTTAAGGAAGGAACCGCAAAAATATTCTGCTCTATACTTCAAAATGCCGGCTGGATTTTGATGTGTTCATATTTAATAGTGTTCACTTTCTTATACTGTGAAGTTTTTTTACAGGAAGATATTGAAGTAGAAGTCCACCATATTTTTTTTCTTTTTGAGACAAAGTCTCAAGCTGTCCCCCTGGGTAGAGTGCCGTGGTGTCACAGCTCACAGCAACCTCAGACTCTTGGGCTTAAGTGATTCTCTTGCCTCAGCTTCCCAAGTAGCTGGGACTATAGGCGCCCACTACAACACCTGGTTATTTTTTTTGTTGCAGTTATTTAGCTGGCCCAGGCCAGGTTCAAACCCTCCACCCTCCATGTATGTGGCTGGTGCCATAACCACTGTGCTACAGGTGCCGAGCCTCTACCATGTTATTTTATAAAATGTTTTCTGTATGGCAATAAACTGAAAACATGGATCAACTCTTATATAGATTTAGGTTTTTGTAGAGAGAGTCTCACTTTGTTGCCCTCAGTAGAGTGCTCTGGCGTCACAGCTCACAGCAACCTCCTGCTCTTGGGCTTAGGCGATTCTCTTGCCTCAGCCTTCCGAGTGGCTGGGACTACAGGTACCCACCATAATGCCTGGCTATTTTTTGTTGTTGTTGCAGTTTGGCTGGGGCTGTGTTCGAACCTGCCACCCTCCGTATATGGGACCGGTGCTCTACTCACTGAGCCACAGGCGCCACCCAGATTTAGGTTTTTAAAAACATAACCATGTCTTTTAAGTAGAAGTCTTTTCCACTGTCAAGGCTTAACCTTCTGTAAACATTGAAAAAATTGTAGCTAGGTGGGTAGCAAATTTTACTATCTTCAACAGAGGAACTGTCAGGAACTTAGATTTCCAATCTTTATATTCTAATGGAGAAAGTAAGAGGTAGAGTTTGGATGGTTCAAGTTTATCTAGATTTTCATTATCCAAACATATCACAAATGATTGACTTGCTGCATAAAAGAAGATCTTCTGTTGTGTGAGTTTTGAAAGGCTATAAATAAATTTGAAATTTGAATACCTTTGCATAGTTAAGTAATTGTAAGAAAGGTCTTAATTTAACCAGCATTACCTACTGCCTACACCAGTTGAATATCAGAACTACATTCCTCTAGTCCAGGTGTCCTCAAACTTTTTAAACGGGGCCAATTCACCGTCCCTCAGACCGTTGGAGGGCCGGACTATAGTTTAAAAAAACAAAACTATGAACAAATTCCTGTGCACACTGCACATATCTTATTTTGAGGTTAAAAACAAAATGGGAACAAATAAAATTCACACTGCTGCATGTGGCCTGTGGGCCTTAGTTTGAGGACCCCTGCTCTAGTCAAAGACATATTTCTATCTTATTTCAAACTGGTAGGCTGTGGACACCATCACTTCTCTGCATTGTTGAAGCCAACAATTCCCATCCCATTATGGCTACTCAGAGAGGAAGCCAAAAAAAATCAGTCAACCGATTTAGTTTGTCTTCAATGGTGACATATGAGGTCTGACAATCACAGTTTGTGAACTTGCTGCTGTGCGCTTACATTGGCCTCCCTCTGCGCATGGCGCAGGGAGGTTTCACAGCCTCGGTATAGCAGGGTCTCAGAGCTGTTTGTGTCCATGTGTGGTGTGTCTTGGTGAGTGGAATTCATTCTTGTGTGTTTTGTTTGCCCTCAGGAGAATGTCAAACTTGAATTAGAGTAATGAACAAACAAAATGTCTTACGAAACTTGGCAGAAGGGGAAGTGAAATCAGGGACATGTTAGTTCAAGTATATTGGGGATAATGCCATGAAGAAAACTGTAGTGCACTGATGGATTAAACATTTTTCTGAGGGGGGAGAAAGCATCACTGATAAAGAGTGGCCAGGGCAGCCAATAACGAGCAGAACTGATGAAAACATTGCAAAAATCCATCAAATTGTGCATCAAAACCGTCGTTGGGTGGTGAGACGCATAGTAGACCAAGTAAACATTGATAGAGAAACAGAAAATCAACTGGAAATCTTGGCACGAGAAAGGCATGGCTCTTGCTTCACTGAACTGGCTCACAGGGCAGTGTCTGCGAGGGAGTTTTTAGCCAGTAAACACATAACTGTATTGGAACACCCTCCCTACTCACCTGAACTGGCCCCCAGTGACTTAACATTGAAAGGACATCAAGGGCAATACAATAACAGCTCTGATGATCATTACAGAAAAAGGGTTCGAAAGTATGAAGATTCAACAGAGGGTAATCAGGGTTGAGTTAGGTGGTTTGCAAACATAGTTTTCACTGAAGGAACTTTTCTTTCTTTTTTTTTTTTTTCTTTTGCAGTTTTTGGCCAGGGCTGGGTTTGAACCCGCCACCTCATGCATATGGGGCTGGCACCATAACCCTTTGAGCCACAGGTGCCACCCTCACTGAAGGAACTTTTCGTCCTGGATTAACTTCTGGACCCAATAATTTTCTTATGGTCAAACCCAATGCACATGAAAAATAATATAATTAATACTACGTGAGAGCATAGCATTAATTTTTTTGCATGCTGAAAAAGAATGCACCACTAGTTTGCTTAGTTTCTGGTGTTTATTTATGTATTATTAGTTCTGGTGTTTGTTAACTGCTGTGATATATGTTCTAGTTACATTTGGAAAGAATTAAACATTGTGCCACCCCCTTTTTCTAGAGGCTTCACATTTCTTTAGCAGTTACTGTAGGCTTTTAATAGCAAAAGATAAGATTGTCAGATTTTGCTGCACAACCCTAGTCTTTTTTTTTTTTTTTTTTTTTTTAACTTGGCAAAGCTGTTATTTATATTGAAAATAGTGAGAGCTCTTTTACTTTGTTACATTAGATTCTTGAGCAAAAATACATGGTTTTATCCAAATAAGTTAAACTTTCATGTGAGGATTGTCTTCACTCGGGTTATTTTCTGAGATTGGAATTTCAATTTTTGCAGTTGTCACAGATGATTTCAGAAATGTTGTAGTTTTGATTGAAATGTTGCCATCCACTTATATAAGTTAGAAATGCCGTGTGAAAATCTCTGCTTCAGAAGCTGCATCAGAACTGCTCCTCCCAGACAAACCTTTAAGAAGGACTGATCAGGAAAGAAAAAGGCCCAAATGCACAGTATTTAGGTCAAAACAGAGAGATAACCACAAATAAAGATTAAAAGTAATCATGATTTTGGAAATGTAGAAGAAAGAAATTGATATCTAGGAAAACAAGTATTACCATGATTTGCCTGAGATTCTGACAATTTAAATCAACCAATAACCACTGAGGATGTGGATTGAGAAATCACAACTCCACCTCACCAAAACACGAGTTGTAAAAGGTGAATTTTACGAAAACATCAAGAAATAGATAATTCTTGTTTTATAGAAACTTCTAGAGAATACAGAGGAAGTTGCCAAGCATGGTGGCTCAGACCTGCAATCCCAGCACTGTGAGAGGCTGAGGAGGGTGAATTGCTTGAGCTCAGGAGTTCCAGACTTGCCTCATGAGCAAGAGTGAGACCTTGACTCATTAAAAAAAAAAACAAAGAAACAGCCAGGCGCCTCAGTGAGTGCCTGTAATCCCAGCGGCTTCTGCAGGCTGAGGCAGTGGGATGCCCTGTGGATGCCCGCTGTGGCACCCTGTCACCCGCAAATAAAATCAGCTGGGACACGGATTGAAGGTACATGCTGCAAGAGGTGGACTTTCCCTATCTCCAGGGAAGCCCTGAGTCACCTCTGCCGTGGCCTTTTATTGAAGCATTATACAACAGGTGTGGGGCCCCATATACTAGGATCATGTGCTTAATGGTTGCTAAGTGCTCTTCCCCCAGGGGCTTGGCTCCCACCCTGCTGCACCAAGATTGTTCAAAGTTTAACACCTGCTTGGTAAAGAGCAACAGATCTTATCTCATCTTATCTCATTAACACCCGCAGCTGCCTGAGGGCTTATCTCCAGGCTGCAAAACATCTCCAGGTTTTGATTGTCTGGCTCCCAGCACCTTCTTTAAGAAACAGGGACCACTTCTATAAGCCTGCTGCGCTGGCTGCTACAATGCCCACAGCCTGAGTCTGAGGTTGCAATAAGCTATGACGCCATTGCACTCTGCTCAGGCATAGGATGGGACTCTGTCTCAAAACAAAAAAAGCAAAGAGGAAGCCACCCAACCCATTTCATAAGGTTAGTAAAATATCAAAGCTGAGGTATGAAAAATTAATTTGTTGACTAAACTTGCATATGAATATAAACGGAAAAATTGCCAGTAGAATAATGGCATTCTGATGTAACAGCACATAAGAAATAATCTATCATTAGCTTGGCAATAGTAGCACAGTGGTTATGGCACCAGCCACATACACTAAGTCTGGCGGGTTCAAACCCAGCCTGGGCCAGCTGCAACAAAAAAATAGCTGGGTGTTGTGGCGGGTGCCTGTGGTCCTAGCTACTGAGAGGCTGAGGCAAGAGAATCGCTTAAGCCCGGGAGTTTGAGGTTGCTGGGAGCTACCAAGGGCCGCATAGTGAAACTCTTGTCTCAAAAAAAAAAAATCATGAACCAAGTTTCCCAGGAACACAAGGATGTTTCAGTACCTAAAGATTTGTGAAATTTACCACACAGAAAAACCTCAGTAGAGACAGAAAATTCAGTATCTATCATTTTAGATACACTTCAGTTGTAATTGCAAATGCTTAACTCACTCATGCCAGCCATTGTTGGATGTTACAGTGAACCTTGGACAGTAGCAGCCCGATGAAGACAGATGTACCAGAATTAATTGCCCACCGGGTTGGGTCCATGTCAATCCTGCCATGGAAAACTTAACTAGTACTATGTCCAGTGCATCAGCATTTTCCAGGTGTTATAAATATAATTTTGGGTAAAAGTTATTGGGCTTGGGATTCATCCTTCTAACTCTGGCCTAATATTCTTTTGGAATGTAAGAAAGGAACATTGATCTTTCTCTGTGTTTGGGTAAACATAAGGTTTATAAAAGGACCTAGTATTTTCAACAAGCACATTTCTTTGACCAAGCTTTGCCTTTCTTACTCTGGAGGGGCAAATCCTCTTAATTTGGAGGAAAGGTTCCTTTTCATCTTGAAACAACTCTCAGTGACCAATAAAGGCAACGAACAGGAACAACCACTAATTAGGAACCATCAGATGATGACTCATTTAATTTTTTTCTTTTCCCTTTTTTATTTTTTTGAGACAGGGTCTTGCTCTGTTACCCAGGCTAGAATGCAATGGTATCATCATAGCTACATCATCGTAACTTTAAATTCCTGGGCTGAAGCAATCCTGCCTCAGCCTCCTAAGTGGCTGGGACTACAGCTGCACACCATCATGCTGAACTAATTTTTTTACTTTTTGTAGAGACATGGTTACACTCTTGCTCAGGCTGGTCTCTAATCCTAGTCTCAAGTGATCCTCCTGCCTCAGCCTCCCAAAGTGCTAGAAGAGAGCCATTGCACTTGATACAATCCCTCATTTCTGTGATGCATAGCTGACTTTCATTGTTGCTCTTGGGTCAGAGATGGCTCCACGAGGACTTATTTAACCAGTGGGAAATTAACGTTAAATCTCTGTAAGCAGTGCTTCTCAAACTTAAATGTACATATAGATCACCTGAGAAGCTTAAGAAAGTGAAGATTCTGGTTCAGCAGGTCTGGAGTGAGGCCTGAGGGAGATTCTGCCTATCTAATGAGTTTCTTTTCTTTTTTTTTTTTTTTTTCCTGAGACAGAGTCTCACTTCATCACCCTTGGTAGAGTACCATGGCGTCATAGCTTATAGCAACCTCAAACTCTTGGGCTCAAGTGATTCTCTTGCCTCAGCCTCTGGAGTAGGTGGGAATACAGACACTTGCCACAGTGCATGGCTATTTTTTTAGAGACAGGGTCTTCCTCTTGCTCACGCTGGTCTTGAACTTGTGAGCTCAAGCAATCTACTTGCCTTGGTCTCCCAGAGCGCTAGGATTATAGGCATGAACCACCATGTCCCCCCAATGAGTCTCTTGATGATATTAATGCCACTGGTTCTTGAACCACACTTTGAATGGGAAGAGTCTAAAGCTTATGGGATAAACTGTCAACAGTCCAAAGGCCAACTGGAGACATGAGTACTGTTGTATGGACAGTACAAAACTAGGCAATTCTAGTAATTTGAATCTTTAGAGCTGTGATTCCCAGCCCCTAACCCGGGGCCAGTATTAGCCTGTGGCCTGTTAGGAACTGAATAGGAGGAAGTGAGCTGTGGGTGAGCAAATGAAGCTTCATCTGTATATACAGCCACTCCATTGCTTTCCTCACTCCTGAGCTCTGCCTCTTGTCAGATCAGCAGTGGCACTGGATTCTCATCAGAACATCAACTCTACTGTCAACTGTGCATTCAAGGTTGCTTACTGCTGCTTAAGAAAATCTCATGCCTGAGGCAGTGATTCTAATCCCGGGACAGTCAAATTGCAGCAAAACAGGCTCAGGGCTCCCACTGATTCTTCATCATGATGACTTGTATAATTATCTCATTATCACACGTTGTAATAGAAATAAGGTGTGCAATAAATGGAATGTATTTGAATCTTCCCCATACCATCCCCCTGCCTCTAGTCCGTGGAAAACATTGTCTTCCATGAAAGCGGTTCGTGCCCAAAAGGGGACTGCTGCTGTGTTAGAGTACTAAGAAAGGATCAGAAAAAATCCATTCCTGATACCCAGGGTCCGTGGATATGCCCTTGACCTCCACTGGCTAACTCATCTTTGTGAACTCTGAGTGGTAAGGAACATGTAAATGGAATTTTTGACTGCTGGCTAATGCAAAAAGACAGTCACAAGCAGTGCTCATCTTTGTATCCATTCCACAACAGGATCATGGAAGAGGACAACAAACCCTGGTGGTTAATGAGAGCTTCACTAACCTTATCATCTGCTCCAGGCGATAAGCAAAGTCAGTGGAAATCATGGGCCAAAGACCTAGTATTCTGGCACTTTGCAGCAGCGCTGGGAGGGGGTAGGGCTTGTACATCCTTTTACAGGAAGGTCCATGTGATGATTTTCTCTAGTGGACATTGATGTGGAGGCAGAGTCTGGATAGTTAGATCCGGGCAGGTTACACAGAAGTCAGCTGGTAAGCCCTCTTAGACGTGTGAATGGAAGACCCTGACACACTTCGTTATTAATGTTTTGAGATAATTCAGCAGATGACTGTAGTAATTTAGCATAATCTCGTACATGATTGTCCTGTATGGGTGACTACAGAGCGTGTAGTAAAGGAGAGTTCATTTATAATTTGGTTGGTGAAGTGGATGACCCTGTCTCTACTAAAGGGCCAAGATACTAACATCAGTATCTAGGAAAATGCTGCTGTTATGTGTTAAATCTCCAGAGCACTTTCAGGAGGCTTTATGTCTTTATAATATTAAGACTTTCAACTTAGGAACATAGTGTGTATCTCAATTTATTTAGGTTGTTTTGATGCCTTCCATCAGTGTTTTGTTGTAGTTTTTGGCTTAAAGATCCTGCAAATATTTTGTTAGATTTAAACCTAAGCATTTCATTTTCTGGAGCTATTGTAAATGCCCTTTTAGAAAATTTTTGCTTTCCAGTGTTCATTTCCAGCACTCTTGATGCTTCAAATCCCCAGTATCCCCCCTCAGAACAAACCATGGCCTCTGAAGTCTACTGTGCACTCGAGATAGCTGAATGAGATGGTTCCCTTGCATTCACTTGTCTTTGAGTAACCAAGTATGCAGCAGCATGTCCAATCCACCATGATGCTGCCATGAACTTGACCATGCCCTCCTGTCTAGCCCTCTCTAGACTACCAGTAGTTTCGCTTTACTTGGGAGGGTCAACAGTATAATTTTACTGTCCCACTCCAAAGCTATTTGAATCTTATCTTGTGCCATGACACGGTATGGCCAGAGCACTTCTCTAGTTCTGTCTTTGTGATGATTTTGGTTATGTTCTTGTCATCAGGGTATTCATTTTTGATACTTTCTGTTGCACATCTCCCAAATGACAGCAGGTGGCTTACTAATCAAATATAAGGTTCAAGATCTCAGCTGCACAGTTATGTTTGTAGGTGGGAGGCTTAACATTTTTGAGGCTCTCAGAAAAGTTTTCCCTTTACAGACTCTTGTCTTTAATAATGAGGCATAAGCCTTGCCTGGCCCATTTAGTTACTTAAACACCTGCATTACCCTCTGTGGCATCTTACTTCAGTGCATCCATTTGGTTATGTCCGTTTTTTGTCTGTAAACAAAGAGGAGGCACAAGAGAGAGCTCTGAATACTACAGTGCCTCCTTCTGGGCTATTCTGAACTGTCAAGGACACTGGAGGCCTCTGGACACCCTTGGATTCAGAAGTTTCTGCACCTGCAGGTGTGCATATGGATGGAGCTAGACTGGCCAGGTTAGGTCCACTTCATACATTCTGAGTCAGCAACTGAGCTAATGGAAGCTGTGCCTAATGGGTTTCATTAGATTTTCATGGTTATCCCTCACTAATGCTAATATTAACTGTTGGAAAATAAACTCACTCACCTGCTTTGGTTCTCTCTGACCAACACAGGGGCAGGCGGGATCTTTGGGAAAACATTTTAACCACTTGTTTGAAAAAGTCAGCCTATTGATATTCCCTGACTACCTGCCCAGCCCACCTAAGAACCTAGAAGATGCCATAACCGTCTGCAGTCCAGGTCACTATTCCTCCCCCACTCTATGAGCCAGGCTTTACATGATTTGTGTGACTATAAAACTCTGTACTATCATCACTATGAAACCATATAAAATTTTGTGGTTAACTCCAGTGGTGGGGTCACTAGGGCCCTTCTTAGCGTACTCCTCTGACCAAATAGGTCATACTCCTCTGACCAAATAGGTCAATGGTTAATCATGCTTCATGAGAATATGATTCCTGTAGGATGGATCCAGGTCAATTTAACAACAAATGACAACCCTAGTTCTGAAGATCTGGGAAATATTGATGAGAGTATAATGATCCCAAGCAGAAATTGGATGATTTAGGAAAACTAAGCTTTTGCCCACGTCATCTGGAAGGTAAAATATGGCAAGATCTTCTCCCGTATGACTTAAACTCTCAGGGTCCACAGATGGCTAGGGGGATGTAGTGAATGCTGATTATTTTTGTGGAAGCCCACAATCTTTTAAATGGCCTTTCTATACTTTGGTGAACATCCATGCCATGAGTCTTGCTTCCTCAAGTTGACAAGGGTGCAGACTGTAAGTTTGGTTGGCAATGAGAAATATCTAGACAAAGAGGCTATAAATTTCCCTCTTAGGACTGCCTTTGCCGTGTCCCAGTGGTTCTGATAGTTTGTGTCTTCATTGTCTTTTTTGTTCCAAAAAATTGGCAATTTCTTTCTTAATCTCGTCTCTGATCCAGCTACCATTCAGCATAAGGTTATTTAACTTTCATGTTTTTGTATGAGTATGCAGATTCCTGTTGTTACTCAGCTCAAGTTTTATTCCATGGTGGTTCACGAAGATGGAAGGAATAATTTCTATTCCTTTAAATTTACTGAGGTTAGACTTCTGACCTAAGATGTGGTTGATTTTGGAGTAAGCTCCATGTGCTGATGAGAAGTATGTGTATTCAGTTTTGTTGGGATGAAATGTTCTGTAGATATCTGCTAAATCTAAATATTGGATTTTTAGGTTTAAATCTAAAATTTCTTTGCTCAGCTTCTTGCTGGAGGATCCTTCCAGCCAAAGGAGTATTGAAATCTCCGACAATTATGGAGCTAAAGGAAATCAAATTGCTCATGTCAGTTAGAGTTTCTCTTATAAATTGAGGTGCATTCTGGTTGGGTGCATAGATATTAATAATTGAAATCTCATCATATTGAGTATTACCCTTAACAAATATGAAGTGACCGTTCTTGTCCTTCCTTACTTTTGTTGGTTTAAAG
>CAUYPK010160693.1:0-25815 GCA_963574355.1 Loris lydekkerianus | reverse complement strand
AAGCCTATCTCTGTGAGTAACCCAGGGGGGTCCAGACTTCCTAAGCCTCTGGAAGAAAAACAAGTCATTTTAAACTCACACTGAATTCACTTTGTGTGCTTGATGTAGGATATGTTTATTTTTAAATATTATCCTACATTGTAGAGATGAGTGATCAAGAAATGAAGGAAAGAAACGAATGCACAGAGCAAGCAAATAAAAGACAGAGAATTGGAGACAAAAAGCATAACACGAGGGAGCATTGAAGGTTCCAAGTTATGGAGGGAAACAAAGAAAGAGAAAATGACCAAATTTGGTGGCACATAACTATAATCCAAATGCTTTGGCATGCTGAGATGAGTGAAGTTCTTAAAGGAGTGTGTGCTGAGAATGGACAGAGCGTGTGTCAGAGCCTGTCTCTAATAAAAAGTTAAAAATTATGTAGGTATTGTGAGAGGCACCTGTAGTCTTAGGCATACAGAAGTCCTAGGTGGGAGGATTATCTGAATCCTGGACTTTGAGATTGCTATGATCTAGGCAGAGACCATGAAAGACTAGCATGGGTGACATATAAAAACTGTATCTGTATAATACCCATTAACTCCCCCCCATGCCATGTCAAAGCTATATACCAACCAGCAAATATTTTCATCATCTAAAAAGAACAGAATTACCCTGATGGTTCAAGCAAAGTAGATATGCTTAAGAACTGTGAAGCTATAAAAAAATTGAGGGTGCATCCAGGCATAGTAAATGTTTAAGCTTCTTTCAAAGAAATATTTTGGGATAGTTGTCAGGCAGGTTGTTGAAATAGTGTTTTACGGACTGTGCCTTTGACTGTGTACATAGCGCACTGGCCCCATATGACAAGGGTGGTGAGTGTAAAAAAGGTTCCGGAAACAATACAAATAATAATTGCTTGGTGTTGTGGTTGGCATCTGTAGTCTTAGTTACTCTGGAGACAGAGGCAAAAAAATCACCTATCCGCTGGATTTGAAGGTTCATGTGAGCTGTGATGCCACAGCAGTCCATGGAGGGTGATAAAGGGAAACTCCATATCACAAAGAAAATAAAATAAAGTCCTAGTTAAGTGATTCCATGCAGATTTTTCAGCTATGGTTCAACTTGAGTCAAACTGATGTACAAAATCTCAACTGTTGTGTCAGCCTAGTGTTGGGAATCTCAACTGTCAATAGAATAAATAAGATATAAATACAATGTCACTTCTCTATCAGTGGATGGAGGGCTAAGAAGTGTCCTGTTTCAACCATTTTATGGGATACCAGCTGAAGTGATCAGAAAAGGCCACTTAGTATCTTTGACCAGAAGCCTAGATCCCAGAACATTACATGTAAAGTCACTACATGGTGAGCGTGGATGACATGAAAATTTGTGTTGTCCTGCGTTACCATCTTTAAGCTTCACCTTATTCATGCTAAGCATGTGTAGTGGTTGTCCAGGTTTGTTGTTTATTTCAAAATGTGACAAAGTAGTGAAGTTTTTATTCACACTCAATTCCTTCTTCAAAAAGTTTGCTTGTATATCTGGGCCAAAAAATTGAAAAACTTTTCCTTGCCTTTTCACATTATGGATTTGTAAGCAAGTGGAAGAGCATAGTTTATACCTTATGCTCCCCTGAAATGATATAGATCATAAACCATATCCCAAAGATCAAGCAGAAATTTAAAAGAACTGACATGTATGTCACACAATTATCAGTTATACTTTTCATGATATTTTAATTCTTTCTCTAGTATAGGCTTGTTTTATATCATAGGTGTCTCAGTCAATGTCCTCTATTGAAATCCAGTTAGGCAATGTGTGCAGTAGTATGTTCAATAGCTCCAATTATTTATGATGATTATGGGAAATATTAGGCTATCTTTAAAGTTTCACCATTCCTAACCTTCATGCCAGTTGTGTCCAAACTTTTGCCTTTTTCTCCACATAGGAAGTAAAAAAGTAATTTTGGGCCACACATTTAAGACACAATTACTAATGAAATATAGTAAGCAAAAAAGAGATGTGTGCATAATTATGGTGACATCTGCCAGCACAGACATGAAAAAATGCCCCGACATATTTCCTATGGGTCAATGGATCTTGAGGATTGGTCACTCCTCAAATGCCCTTATAAGGCCATATCATAATAACAGCTAAACGCCATATCATAATAACAATATTTGGGTTCTCCAGGTGGCCAATGTGGGCTGATTCCCTGTGTTTTTATTTTGGAGACAATGCTGAGCAACAGCAAGATACCTCGATCACAAACCCTGTTTCCTCTATGATAGAAAAGTTTGTCAAGGTTGTAGCCCTTGTCTTTAGTTCCAGCTACTCCAGAAGCCAAGACAAAAGGATTCCTTCAATCCAAGTGTTGAATGTTGCTGTGTGATACACTGAAGCCATGACAATCCAGCTTGGGCAACACAGTGAGAGTATGTCTCATAAAAAATAATAGAAGAAAGAAAGAACAAAGAAAATTTGCTAGGTATAGTTCCCAAGAGTTAAGTAGGACAAGAGATCATTTGATAGATGAAATTTAGGACTACCATAAAGAGGACATTTAATGTGGCCCCAAGAGATGGTAAATACTTCAGAATATATGTGTTTGAAATCGGTTCATTAGAATATTGCCAGTTGATCAGATGCATAGGGGTTCTCCAGGGAGGTTAATTCCCTGAACTCTGAAAGATTGGAGGAAGGGAATATTGGGCCAGATTGAAGAAGCCAACAGAAGAGATAGAGACTATGCTGTGAATTTTTTTAGTGTGCAAGTGAATAGCCTTATTTAGTCAAAAATTCACTGTGTGATGTGGTAGCACCTGTGGCTCAGTGGGTATGACACCAGTCCCCTATACCAACAGTGGCATATTCAAATCCAGCCACAGCCAAACCACAACAAAAGAATAGCCGTGCTTTGTAGCCAGCACCTGTAATCCCAGGCAATTGGGAGGCTGAGAGAAGAGAATCACCTAAGCCAAGAATTTGATCTTTGCTATGAGCTGTGTGACAACATGACACTATATTGAAGGCAATGAAGTGAGAGGCAAAGAGAGTGAGACTCTCTTTCTCAAAAAAAAAAAAAAAAAAAAATCAGTAGTATGCAAAACCCAATGTTTGATAAATATAGGTTGTAGAAAAACCATTCCTCAATGTGATAATCATTTGTCTAGTTGACATCTAAAGTAGAGGAAAATTTTCAACATTAGATCTGTGGTCAAAAGTAAAAATGAGGGGTAAGTTTATTAAAAATTGTTTTATTCATTTATATATTGTGACAGTCTTATTTGTTGGCCTTGGTAGAGTTCCCTGGTATTATAATTCACAGCAAACTTCCAGTATTGTCATCAAGTAAAACTATTCCCTTAGCCAGGACTCTAGGGGCCTATATAACATCCAGCTGTTTTTTATTCTTCAGAGATGGGGATCTCACTAGTTCTCAGATCTCACCAAGCATAGTTTGAAAAATGCCATACTTCAAATTTGAAGTAGTTACTCACATCTGTATTTCAAAAACTCTGAGAGGCAGCAGCAGGTGGTCAAAAAAACCTGGCACCGTGGGAGGGCCCCTGGACTCACAGGTGCTGAGGAGGCTGAGGCAACAGAAACTGTTGAGCCCAGGAGTTTGGAATTGAGGTTAGCTAGAATAATGTTAAGGCACTCTACCCAGGGGAAAGGAGTCAGACTCTGTCTAAAGGAAAAGGAAGATGACATCTTTGGTAGGAAGAAACAGTGTGCCTTTTTGTCAATTCAAGGTAACCTATGTGTGATTAGGGAGATAGAGTTGACTGTATCTCAAGTCTCCTCACCTCCTGGGTACTTCTTATTCTTTGAGATTTTTGAACATCCCAAGTTTTGGAGAACATCATCAGGTAGCTTCATGTAAATAGTTAACACTTTCATAGTGTATAATTATTTTTCATCTCGTAGTCACACAATTGCACATCTATCCTAACGATGTAATTTTAGAACTTTGACTTCTCTTCATACACAAAGAATGTCAATCCTGACTAGCACTTACTTTCATCTTCACCACAACCCGCCTTCACCTGCTTCCTACTAGTATCAGAAAATTGCACTTGTCTTGATGTTTTTCTCTGAGTTCAGTCATGCCTTCTGTTTTCTTTTGTAAGTGGCCAAGTTCCCTTATTGTACTGATTTTAAGATTTATTTCTATTTTTTTTTATTAAATATGGCTGTGTATATTGATATGATCATGGGGCATCATATACTAGCTTCACATATCATTTGGCACATTTTCATCACACTGGTCAACACAGCCTTCCTGGCATTCTCCCAGTTATTGTGCCAAAACATCTACATTCCACATCTATCAAGTTTCACATATAACCTTGTAAGATGCACTGCAGGTGTAATCCCACCAGTCCTCTCCCTCCACGAACCTTCCTTCTCCCTTCACTCCCTTTCTCCCGTCCCCCTATTCTTAGGTTGTAACTGGGTCATAGCTTTCATGTGAAAGTCCTAAATTAGTTTAATAGTAGGGCTGAGTACATTGGGTACATTTTCTTCCATTTTTGAGATACTTTTCTAAGAAGAATATGTTCAAGCTCCATCCATGTAAACATAAAAGAGTTAAAGTCTCCATCTTTCTTTAAGCTGCATAATATTCCATGGTGTACATATACCACAATTTATTAATCCATTTATGGATCAATGGGCACTTGGGCTTTTTCCATGACTTAGCATTTGTGATTAGGACTGCAATAAATATTCTGCTACAAATATCTTTGTTATGATGTCATTTTTGGTCTTCTGGGTAGATACCCAGAAGTAGAGGAATTACAGGATTGGATGGCAGATCTATTTTTATATCTCTAAGTTTTCTTTATATATCTCTTCGAAAGGAATGTTTTGATTTGCATTCCCACCAGCAGTGCAAAAATGTTCCCTTTTCTCCACATCCTCGCCAACATCTATAATCTTGAGATTTTGTGATATAGGCCAGTCTCACCGGAGTTAGATAATATCTCAAAGTAGTTTTGACTTGCATTTCTCTGATGATTAAAAATGATGAGCATTTTTTCATATGTCTGAATGCCATGTGCCTGTCTTCTTCAGGGAAATTTTTCTTCAAATGCCTTGCCCAGCCTGCGATGGAATCCCTTGCTTTTTTCTTGCTAATGTGATTGAGTTCTCTGTGAATTCTGGTTATTAAGCCCTTGTTGAAGACATAATCTGCAAATATCTTCTCCCATTCTGAGGGCTGTTTGCTTGCTTTATTTACTGTGTTCTTGGCTGTGCAGAAGCTTTTTAGTTTGATCAAGTCCCAATAGTATATTTTTGAAGCTGCTTCAATTGCCCAGGGGGTCCTCCTCATAAAATGATCACCCACACCAATTTCTTCAAGGGTTTTCTCTGCATGACTCTCCAGTATTTTTATAGTTTCATGTCTTAAGTTTAAATCTTTAATCCAGTAAGAGTCTATCTTAGTTAATCGTGGAAGGTGTGGGTCCAGTTTCAGTCATTTACAGGTTGCTAGCCAGTTCACCAAGCACCATTTGTTAAATAGGAAATCTTTTTTTTAATTGGCTTGTCAAAGATTAAACAATGATAAGTAGCTGGATCCATCTCTTTGTTCTCTATTCTATTCTAGACATCTACTTCTCTGTTTTTGTGCCAGTACTATGATGTTTTGATTACTATCAACTTGTAGTATAGTCTGAGTTCTGATAGTGTGATTCCTCCTACTTTCTATTTCTGAGTAATGTCTTGCCTATTTGAGTTTTTTTTTCTGATTCCATATAAAACAAAGTATTGTTTTCTCAAGATCCTTAAAGTATGACAGTGGAGCTTTAATGGGAATTGAATTGAAATTATATATTGCTTTGGGTAGTATAGACGTTTTAACAATGTTGATTCTTCCCAACAACAGCATGGTATGTTTTTCAATTTGTAAACATTTCCAGCTATTTCTTTTCTTAGAGTTTCATAGTTCTCTTTACAGAGATATTTCAAGTCCTTTGTGAGATAAGTTCCCAAATATTTTATCATCTTTGGTACTAGGGATAATGTAAATGGGATGGAACCCTTAACTGTTTTTTCCACTTTACTATTGTTGGTGTATATAAAGGCTACCGATTTATGAATGTTGATTTTGTAACCAAAGATGCTGCTGTATTCCTGGATCACTTCTAAGAGTTTTGTTGTAGAGTTGCTTGTGTTTTCCAGATATACAATCATATCATCTGCGAAGAGTGAAAGTGTGATCTGTTCTGACCCTAAATTGGATACCATTAATTGCCTTTTCTTCCCTAATTGCGGTGGCTAAAACTTCCTTTACAATGTTAAAAAGCAATGGAGACAATGGGCAGCCTTGTCTGGTTTCTGAACTGAGTGTAAATGATTCCAATTTAACTCCATTCAATACAATATTGGCTGTGGGTTTTCTACAGATGGCCTCTATAAGTTTAAGAAATGTTTCTTCTATACCAATTTTCTTAAGTTTTCTGATCATGAACGTATTGTGGATATTATCAAAAGCTTTTTCTGCATTGATTGAGATAATCATACGGTCTTTGGTTTTTAATTTGTTTATGTACTGAATTACATTTATAGATTTATGTTTATTGAACCAGCCTTGAGACCCTGGGATAAAACTGACTTGGTCATGATGTAGAATTTGTTTCATGTGTTACAGATTCTGTTTGTTAGGATCTTGTTGAATATTTTTGCATCTATATTCATTAGTGAAATTGTTCTATAATTTTCTTTTCTTGTTGGGTCTTTTCCTGGTTTGGGGATCAGGGTAATATTTGCTTCAGAGAATGTGTTGGGCAGTTTTTCTTCTTTTTCTACCTTTGGAACAAGTTGAGTAAAATATGTACTAATTCCTCTTTAAAGTTTTGGTAGAATTCTGACCAAACCATCTGGTGAAACCATCTGGTCCCATGCTTTTCTTTTTAGTGAGGTTTTGTATGGTTGGAACAATTTTCAAACTGGATATGCACCTGTTCAACATTTTCACTTGATTCTGGCTAACTTTTGGAAGGTGATGTGCTTCCAAGTATTTGTCAATTTCTTTCATATTTTCATGTTTCTGAGAATAAAGTTTCTTGTAGTATTCATTAAGGATTATTTGGAGATGTGAGGAGTCTGTTGCTATTTTGTGTTTGTCGATTCTGATTCATGAGATTAGAGATATTACTCTTTTTTTCTGATTAGTTTGGCCAAAGGTTTATCTATTTTATTGACCTTTTCAAAAAACCATTTTGTGATTTATTGATCTGTTTTATTATTTTTTTGTTTTAAATTTCATTTAATTCTGCTCTAATTTTGGTTATTTATTTTTCTTGTACTGGGTTTTGGGTTGGAATGTTCTTCCTTTTCTATTTGCTTGAGATGTCCCATTAACTTGTTAACTTCCTCTCTTTCTATTCTCTCAAGGAAGGCTTGCATTGCTACAAATTTCCCTCTTAGAACTGCCTTTGTGTTGTCCCAGAGGTTCTAATATTTTGTGTCTTCATTGTCATTTTGTTCCAAAAAATTGGCAAAATTTATTTCTTAATCTCATCTCTGACCCAGCTATCATTCAGCATAAGGTTATTTAACTTTCATGTTTTTGTATGGGTATGCAGATTCCTGTTACTCAGTTCAACCTTTACTCCGTGGTGGTTCAAGAAGATGCAAGGAATAATTTCTATTCCTTTAAATTTACTGAGGTTAGAATTGTGTCCTAAGATGTGATCGATTTTGGAGTAAGTCCCATGGGCTGATGAGAAATATGTGTATTCAGTTTTGTTGGAATGAAATGTTATGTAGATGTCTGCTAAATCCAGATGCTAGATGATTAGGTTTAAATCTAAAATTTCTTTGCTCACCTTCTTGTTGGAGAATTGATCCAATACTGCTAAAGGATTGTTGAAATTTCTGACTGTTATGGAGCTGAGGGAAATCAAGTTGCTCATGTCTGTTAGAGTTTCTCTTGTAAATTGAGGTGAATTGGTTGGGTGCATAGATATTAATATTTGAAGTCTCATCATATTCAGTATTAACTTTAACAAATATGAAGTGAGCATTCTTGTCCTTCCTTACTTTAGTTTGTTTAAAGCCTATTGTATCTACAAATAAAATTGCAACACTGCTTTTATTTTTTTATTACCATTTGCCTGAAATATGGATTTCACCCTGAATCTGTATTTGTCCTTTACGTTATGATGTGACTCTTGTATGCAAAAAATATCTGGCCTGAGTTTTGTTTCCAGTCAACTAACCTATGCCTCTTAAGAGAACTGTTTAAGCTGTTCGCATTAATGAACAATATTGATAAGTCTGGTGATATTTGGGGTATTGAGTTTTTCAAGAGTCCAGTGGACATTTGTAATATTTTTGCCAGTGTGGAAATTGGAGTTTGATCCAAAGTTTCTGAGTGAGTTTACTTTTGTGGTATAGGATTGGGTTGTTCATTATGAAAAATAGGTCTGAGAATATCCTTAAGAGCTGGTTTGGTTATGGCAAATTTCTTCAATATATGAATGTCATTAAAATATTTAATTTCTTCATCATAAATGAAACTCAGTTTAGCTGGATACAAGATCCTGGTTTGAAAGTTATTTTACTTTAGGAGGTTAGAAGTCAATGACCACCCTCTTCTGGCTTGAAAAGTTTCTGCAGAGAAATCTGTACTCATTTTAATATTCTTTCCTTTGTTTGTAATGGTTTTCTTTCACCTGACAGCTTTGAGAATCTTCTCCTTCAAATTAATTTTAGTGAAGTTAATTATGATATTCCTGGGGGATGTCTTATTGGGGTTGAGTCATGCTGGGATTCTGAAGCTATCTGCTATCTGAATTTTAGAATCTCTAGGCATGTCTGGAAAATTCTTTTTCATAATTTCACTCAGAACAGCCTCTGTGCCCAGCAAGGCAACCTCATCATTTTGAGGAATTACAATTATTTGGATATTTCCCTTGTTCAAATTATTTCAGAACTCTCTAAGACAATGATCCATTTTGGCTCTGCATTTTTCTTCCTTTTTGAGAGTTTGGGAGCGTTCAAATGCTTTGCCTTCAATGTCAGAGATCCTTTCTTCTGCTTGCTCCACTCTGTTACTATGGGGTTCTACTGTATTTTTCAGATCTTTCAGGGCTGCAAATTCTTCGTTCAGTGTGTCTAAGTCCTTGGTGGTTTGTCTTTAAATTTGTTAAATTTTTGAAACAACTCTTGGCCTCCTTTGTCTCTAGGCTGATTATCCCCTGAGGGCCAGGTGTGCCTTAGGCTCAGTAAAGTGCTCCTCTGGATAAGGCCCACCCTAAGAGTTTCCTGGCTCTGCAGGTGCATTTACTAGTCCCATGTTCCACCCAGGCCAGTACCGCCTCAGGCAAACCCTTTACTCAAGGGGTCTGTGTTTCAGTCCCAGGTCTTTTCCATAATGGTTGAAAGTAGGTGCCTCAGTGAACTTACTGTCTTGAAATATGTTTAGGCAATGTTTAAAATAGTGTACTCCATACCAGAAGTTACTTTTTATGATCATGGGAAGTATTTGTCTATCTGGAAAGTTTCAACATTCTTGACCTCCAGCACAGGTGTGTCCTAACTTGTGGCTTCTTGGCCATATGGGATTTAGAAGAATTATGTTGGACCATACATTAAATACACAATCACTAATGAATCCTGAAAAGCAAAAAAATGATCCATGCATTATTGTGGTGATATCTGTCACCACAGATATGCAAATAGTCCTGACATAATCCATATGTGTCAACGGGGCTTGAGGATTGGACAATTTTCATAGCCCCTAATAAGGTCATTTCTTTCTTTTTTATTTAATCATAGCTGTGTACATTAAGGTCATTTCCTATTTAGAGTTCAATGACTTTTTTCATGCATGACTACAATATTTGTTTCCACTGAGAGGCAAAGGAAGGTTGATCTCATGAGCTCACATGTTAGAGACAAGGCTGGAAAATAGCAAGACACCTTCAGCCTCAATCTCTCACCCAATTTCTACTGAAATATAAAAGGTAGTCAAGTGCTGGGACCCTTTTCTTTAGTTCCACCTACTTCATAGAATATTTTCCATCTCCATCCACATAATCATAAAAGTGATAAAGTCTCTATCTTTTTTAAGCCTGCATAATATTCTATGGTGTAATATACCACAATTGATTAATCCATTCATGTGTCAAGGGGCTCTTGGGCTCATTCTATGACTTAGCAATTATAAATTGGGCTACAATAAATGTTCTGGTGCAAATATTTTTGTTACATTGTGATGTTTGTTCCTCTGGATGTATAACAAATAGAGTAATTAAAGGATCAGATGTCAGGTCTATATTTAGTTGCATAAGTGATCACTAAATATCTTTCCAATAGGAATACATTACTTTGTAGTCCTTCCCACACTGCAGATGTGTTCCTTTTAATCCACATTCATGCCAACATCTATGGTTTGGGGATTTGTGATGTGGACTCATCCAATTGGAGTTAGATGATATCTCAAAGTGGTTTTAATTTGCATTTCTCTGATGGTTAAGAATAAAGAGCACTTTTTCATGTGTCTGTAGGCCGGGCATCTGCCTTCTTCAGAGAACTTCCTCTTCAAATCCCTTTCCAAGACTGAGATGGAATCATTTGTTCATTTTATTCTAATACTTTTGATTTATCTGTGGATTCTGGTTATTCAACCTTTGTAGGACACATAACTTGCAAATATCTTCTCTCTTTCTGAGGGCTTTCTTCATGCTTTACTTACTGTGTTCTTGGCTGTGCAGAAGCCAGTAATGTGTTTTTGGTGTTGCTTCACATACCCAGGATTCCTTCTCATAACGTAGACACCAAGGCCAGTTTCTTCAAGTGTTTACCTCCTGCACTTTCCTTTAGTATTTTTATTTTTTTTAACTATTTTTTATTCTTTTGATTTTTTTCTTTTTTTTCATTAAATTATAGCTGTGTACATTAATGTGATCATGGGGCACCATACACTAGTTTCATAGACCATTTAACACATTTTTATTACAATGGTTAACATAGCCTTCCTGGCATTTTCTTAGTTATTGTGCTAAGACATTTACATTCCATATTTACTAAATTTACTAAATTTCACATATACTCTTCTAAGATACTCTGCAGATATAATCCCACCAATTCCCCTCCCTCTGTCCATCTCCCCTCTCCATTCACTTTCTTTCTCCCTTCTTAGGTTGTAACTGGGTTATAGATTTCATGTGAAAGCCATAAATTAGTTTCATAGTAGGGATGAGTATGTTGTGTACTTTTTCTTCCATTCTTGGAATACTTTACTAAGAAGAATATGTTACAGCTCCATCCATGTAAACATGAAAGAGGTAAAGTCTCCATCTTTCTTTAAGGCTGCATAATATTCCATGAAGTACATTTGGACTCATGTCTTAGTTTAAATTTTTAATCCAGTGATACGATATTTAGTTAGTATTGAAAGTATGGATCCAGTTTCTACAGATCACCAGCCATTTCACACAGCACCATTTGTTAAATAAAATGTCTTTATCCCACTGAATATTTTTACTTGGCTTATCAAAGATCAAATGATAAATAGCTGGGTTTAACTTTTGGGTCTATATGCTGTTTCACACATCCACCTCTCTGTTTCTTTTTATATATATATATATATACATATATATCATGTGAGCTTATGGGGTATATATATATTTTTTTTTAATTAAATCATAGCTGTGTACATTAATGAGATCATGGCACACCATACACTGGTTTTATAAATCATTTGACATGCCATGCTGTTTTTATCACTATTGATTTATAGTCTGAAGTCTTGTAGCATGATGCCTCCTGATTTCTTCTTCATTCTGAGGAATGTCTTAGCTATTCAAGTATTCCTAATCTCCCATAAAATGAAATATTTTTTTTTGTGGACTTTAAAGAATGACAGTGGTGCTTTAATAGATATTGCATTGAAATTGTATATTGCTTAGTGTAGTATGGACATTTCAACAATGTTGATTTTTCCCATTCATGAGCATGGTATGTTTTTCCATTTCTTAATATCTTTAACTATTTCTTTACTTAGAGTTTCATAGTTCTCTTTATAAAAATCTGTCATGTTCTTTTTAGGTAAACTCCAAATATTTCATTTTCTTTGGCACTAGTGTGAAAGTGTTAGAGTCCTTGAATTTTCTTCCCATGACTACTGTTGTGTATAACAGGTACAGATTTGTGAGTATTGACTTTATAACCTGAGACCCATCTCTATTCTTTGATCTCCTCTAAGAGTTTTGTTGTTAAATCCCTGGGGCATTCCACAAAAACAATCATATCGTCTGCAAAGAGTGCAAGTTTGATATTTTCTGACCCTATATATGTACCGTCAATTGCTTTTTCTTGCCAAATTGTGATGGCTAAGACTTCCATTACAATATTTAATAGCAGCCAAGACAAACAGCAACCTTGACTTGTTTCTGATCTGAATGTATTTCAATTAACTCCACTCTACATGATATTGGAAGTGGTTTTGCTGGGGTTGGCCTCTATCTATTTCAAAATTATCCATTCTGAACCTATTTCTTTGCTTAGTTTATTTTTTCTTTTTCTGTATTATTTTTTGTTTTTTAGAGACAGAGTATTATTTTATCACTCTCAGTAGAGTGCAGTGGCATCACGTAGGTTAAAGCAACTTCTAATTTCTGGGCTTAGGTGATTCTCTTGCCTCTGCTTCCCATGTAGCTGGGAATAAAGATGTCTGCCACAATGCCCAGGTATTTTTGTTCTTGTTGTTGTTGTTTTTTTTGCTGCATTATGGTCAGGGCTTTGATTAAATCTGCCACCCTCAGTATATGGGACAAGCGCCCTACCCACTGAGCCACAGACTTGGCCCTTTGCTTTTTGGACAATTTATCCAATACTGGCAAAAAGGTGTCAAAATCTCCAACTATTATGATACTAGAGAAAATCATGTTGCTCATTTCGTTCATCTCTCTTATAAATTGAGGTGTATTCTGGTTGGCAGCTTAAATGATAATTGAAATCTTATCATGGTCAGTTTTACCTTTTACAAATATGAAGTTTCTATCCTTGTCTTTTCTTAATTTTGTTGGTATAAAGCCTATTGTACCTGTGAATAAAATTGCAACACCTGCTTTTTTTCAGATTACCATTTGCCTGAATTATAGATGACAATTCCTTCATCCTGAGTCTTCATTTATCTTTTAAGGCAAGATAAGATTCTTGTACACAGCAAATATTGTAAATGAATATTTGTATCCAGTCATGCCACTAGTGCCTGCTCAGAGGACAATTTAAGCCATTCACATTAATTGACAATATTGACACATCTGGTAGTGTTTTGGGTTTCGATTTTTTTCCAAAGTCAAGTGGACATTTTTAATCATTTTGACACTGTAGAAGTAGGAATTTGATCAAAAGTTTTTAAGTGAGTTTACTTTTTTGGTAGAAGATTTTGATTATCATGATGGAGGATAGGTCTGAGAATATCCTGGAGAATATCCTGGTTTAATTATGGAAATGTCTTCAACATGTGAATATTATTTAAAAAATTAATTTCTCCCACATGAATGAATATCAGTTTACCTGAATACAGGATCCTGGGGTTGAAAGTTCTTTTGTTTTATGAGGTTAAAGTCAATGACCACCCTGTTCTAGCTTGAAAATTTTCAGCTGAGAGATCTGCAATAATTCTAATACTATTCCCCATGTAGATTATGCTTTTCTTACATCTAGGTGCTTTCAGAATTTTCTCTTTTCTCATAACTTTGGTGAGGTTAATTTTAATTTCCTTTATTATATTTCAGTAATGGTGTGGTTCTCTGCTATCTGGATTTCTAAATCTCTTGTCATGTTTGAGAAGTCCTTCTCAATTATCTCTTGAAGTAGAGCATCTGGGTATTTTGAAGCAACCTCATTGGCTTCAGAATTTTCCATAATATAAATATTAATTTATGAAAATAGTCCCAGAGATCTCTGACAGAATGATACATTTTTGTTCTCCCTTTCTCTTCATTTTTGAAGATTTTGAGCATTCAAAACTTTATGTTCAATGTCACAGATCCTTTCTTCTGCCTTCTTGATTTGGTTACAGAGGAATTCTACTCTATTTCTCAGATATCTGGGGGCTGCAAGTTATAGAATTAATGTGTCAAAATCTTTGGGGACTTTATCCTTGAATTCATTGAATTCTTGAGGCAAATTTTAAAATGCTCCTTGAATTTCAACTTCAAAATTTACCTTCATTCTTTTAATATTATTTTCCATCCAAATTGTGAATTTTATTTCTGACATGTCAGCTATTTGTTTATGAATTAGATTTTCTGGTGTGTCCACTTTGTTTTTGCTTGAGGGAAATAATTTACTGTGATGCTTCATGTTGCTGAAGTTTTTTCACTGATTTTGCCTCAGATAATTTTTCACCAATTTGCTATCTGAGCAGATAAGTTGAAATTGGGTTGGGGGCTCCTAAAGTAGTAATTAACCATTCCTCTGCCAAAGAGCTGGGAATGGTGACTGCATCTTTTCCCCTGCATCTTTGCAAAGGATCCATACAGTAGTACACCCTAAGACATTGGGGACCTGCTTTATGTGATGAGGCTAAGTTTCTCTGTCTTGCTTTCATCTTGTCTCTTTCCAATCCTAGTGAATCAGTATCTCTTCATTGAAGTCTCAGCTATGAAGAAATATCAGCAAGTAAGACAACACATCCCCACAGGCAACAACTGGAAAAGGAAAATCAAACATTTTGACAACAATACAAGCAGAATACAATCTTGAATAGTCCTCAGTTGATGGCCCATGTCAAGAGTTCCAAATCAATTGTCACAGTCAGCACAGTCTTAAGTTGGAGAATTCAAAATGTCAACAGCAAATAGATAGCGGGCATCTGTGGACTGGATTACAAATTTGTCAATGGTCCGTGGATTTAGAAGGTCCCACCCAGCAAATATATTTTTCTTGGAATTTCAATGCCCACTTTGCAGCAAATATATTTTTCTTGGAATTTCAATGCCCACTTTGCAGCTCTGTCACACCCAGTCACTGGTAACCCTGCAGGGCTGTGACTCAGTTTCATCCAATTAGCTGATGCTCCAGGAAATTGCCACTGCCTGAATCACAGGAGATCTGTTTCCTCAGCCAGGTCACTACTCTGTGCTATCAAGTGTCAGTGGAATCTGACGACTGACAACCTCAGGTGCTTAATGGAAGCTGGGGAGTATCACTCAGTTCATGTTTATGTTGCTGCCATATACATGCTTGCAGATCTCTCCCAGCAATATTTCCTTGTAGGCAAGGCACTGTTTTAGTTCACAGAAACTGTGACTCAGTTCTGCCCTGTGCCACTGCCACTTTTCAAATTCTCACAGAATTGGTGTCTCATGCTCCGCTGCACTCTGTGTTGAGGCAAGCACAGGTAGAACTCACAAACGCCATTCAGTTTCTGTTCCTCCGAGGATGGTGCTGCTGCCACACCTGCTTTTGTCACCACAATTCTCCCTTGGGAGCCAGTTGCATCCTGGGCTCACAATAGTAGAAAGTGTTATGCAGGTCTGCCCAGGGAGCTTGGCACCTCTATGTACAGTGATTCTATTTTTATCCCTGCTGTGCTGCATCTGGGCAGGTACCACCACGAGGCATGCCACTTGCTCACAAGGCCTGCATTTCTATCCCAGATCTGTTCTGCTAATGGCTGCCACCAGAATGAAGGAGAGAGAGAAAGTTACACTCCAACTATCCCTAGGGTTGTGAGCCCTATTGTTACCACTATTGCTTCTGCTGCACTGTGCCACAGGGAACTACTTTGACCTTTCCCATATAGTTCCCTTTCTCCACAGTCCCCTCTTCACACCCATGCCACAGAGTCAAGACAGTCCTAGCACCATTCACACCTTAAAAAATTTTTCCAACAGCATGGACTCCATGAGGACAGGCTTTCAGACCTTGGTGTGAGAGTGGAGGGGATTGTGAAAATTCAGAATTGCAGATAGAGTCTATAATCAGAGTTTATGCCTGTTGGGAGAATATCATGGCACACTTATGTGTCCTATGTGGGGTAGGAGTTCTGGTTATTGGAGTTACTGTCTCATGAAATAAAATAATAAGAGATTTGACAACCACTCACTTGTTTGTTGAAAGTATGCTGTGACCTGATCTCAAATGGGAGGGGACCCAATACACTTCCAAATAGATTTTGTACCTATAATTTGTTTCCTTAGGATTAAATTAAACTTGCCTCAGCAGGTAAAATGTGTGCTCTTCATTCTTTTCTTTTGGCTCATCTCAAAACCATTTTCCTTGCTTGCTAAACTGTTCTTTAACTCTCCTTCTGGAGGGGTCCTCTGTTGAAACCTAGGTCCAGGCAGCCATCTTGCCTCCTTTTCTCATTTTCCCTTATCTAAGGATTTTAAGGTTCATTCCTATTGCAACATAAGTGTGCACTTCATTTTCTTTCATTATTGAAAAATATTTCATCCTGTGAATATAGTACATTATATGTATCCAATCATCTGTAAATCTCTTTAGTAGTTCTGAGGAAATTCCTCTCTCATCAAAGATTTTTAAAAGGTTTTACCAATAAAATTAGTTGCCTGTGTCAAAACCATTTTCTGTAACTGATAGAGTCACCATGTGTTTTTTCGTATTGATTCTATTAATGTATTATTGAGATGTTAGTATCTATTAATATTTATTAATGTATATTGAGATAAACTAGCAAGTGTGGTAATAATCCCATTAGTGATGCACATATAAAATATTTTACATGCTACTGAACATTTTCTATACCTATACAGTATTTATCTTACACTTTTGATACTTCATTTCCCCTGTTTCCCCAGAAAAATGCATTGCTTGGGCAGCACCTGTGGCTCAATGTATAGAGAAACTGCCAAAAATACTGTGGGTGACAGATTCAAACCTGGTCCAAACCAAACTGCAATAAAAATATAGCCAAGTATTGTTCCAGGCACCTGTAGTCTCAGCTACATGAGAGATTGGAACAAAATAATTGTCTAAGTGTAGATTTTGTTGGTTTATGTGAAGTGTGTGATGCCACAGCACTCAACAAATTGCATTAAGTGGGACTCTGTCTCTACAAAGAAAAAAATAGATTTGTACTATTACAGCTCAAAGCAATGTAAGATGCTGACATTAAGGAATTCGCTAGACTTTACTCTTCACAATAGTAGAGACTACAGGCTTATGGTAACACTGCTGGTATAATTTTGCAATTACTTCTTGAATAAGTTATGTCTCACTACGTTACTCAGTCTGGACTGAAACCCTTAGCTTCCAGGATGTTTCTGCCTTGACCTTTGCAATTGCTAAGATCATAGATGTGAACTCTGGAGCTAATCCATGATTATGTTTTGTTGATGTATTTTTTATATTTTCCTTGTAGATAACTGTTCATAGATTAAAAAGTAACCATTTTATTCAGATATAATTTACACACCACCCAATTCACTCATGTCAAATATAAAGCTCAAAACTACACATTTAGAAATCACTTGTATAGTTTCTTTGTTTGTTACTACAGAAGTTTTCCTTAAATTGTAGAAGAGAGAGATAGAGGAAAAAAGTAAAGGGAATAAAAGAATGGAGAGAGCAAGTGAATGAGTGAGAGAGAATTAGAGGAAGGAAGGATAAAGTGATAGAGGAGTGAAGAGAGGGAGGGACAGTAGGAAACAAAGAAAGATAAAATGACCAAACTTGGTGGCTGACATGGATAATACTAGCCCTCTGGCAGTCTGAGATGAGTGGAGTTCTTGAGAGACAGGGTGCTGAGACCAGACTGAGCAAGAGAATCAGACCCTGTCTCTACTAAAAGGTGAAAAGTTATCTAAACATTGTGACAGGCATCTGCAGTTCTAGCCATATGAGAATCTTAGACAGGAAAATTGCCTGAATCCTTTAGTTTAAAGTTATGATCTAGGCTGAGGCCACTATAAACTAGCCTGTGCCACATAAGAAAACTGAATCTCAAAAATTCCCATACACACACCCTTCCACAACACAGCAACAAACAAACCAATAAACTTTTTTTAATCTAAAAACACCAGAATTACCTTGATTGTTCAAGCAATTTAGACATGTTTAAGACCTATGGAACTATGACCAAATTGATGCTGTAGACAGGCATAGGAAATGACTTCTCAGACTGGAGAGGTATGTCACACAATTCCTACTTCTTCTTTTCATGATATTTTAATTCTTTCTTTAGAATAGGCTTGTTTAGGATGGTAGATGTCCCAGTAAACATCCTGTAATGATATCTTGTTAGGCAATGTGTTCAGTAATATAGTCCATTGCTGCAAGTATTTATGATGATCAAGAGAAACATTAGCCTATCTGGAAATTTTCATCATCCCTGATCTCTGTGTGAGGTGTGTCAAAACTTGTGTCATCATGACCACATAGGATGTAGAAGAGTTGTATTGGGCAACATGTTGAATACACAATCACTAATAAAACCTGATAAGCAAAACAGAGACGTTTGCAAAATTGTGATGATATCTGCCACCACGAATAGGCTAAGCAGTCCTAAAATAATTCCCATGTGTCCCCTGGGCTTGGGGATTGGACACTCCTCAAATGCTCTGATAAGGTCATTTCTTAAGCACAACCAAATAGTTTTAGTGTTGCCTGAGTACAACATTTGGTTTGTACCTCTGGGTACCTGGAAACTGTGCCAAGCAATTTTTTTTTTTTTTTGATTATTTTATATGAGGCTGAGTCTCACTATGTTGCCCAGGCTGGAGCGTCATGGTGTCAACTTGTTACACTGCAACATTTAACCTTTTGGAGGCAAAAGTGTGCTGATCCCCTGTGCTCAATGTTTGGATACAGCATTTTGTATCAGTAAGATACCCACAGCCCTGATCACGCACCACTTTTGTTCCAAAATAGAAAAGGTTGTCAAGATTTGTGGCCCTTGCCTTTAATTCCAGCCTCTCCAAAGACTGAAGCAGAAGTATTCCTTCAATGCAAAGGTTAAATGTTGCAGTGTAATAAGTTGACACCATGACACTTCAGCCTGGGCAACATAGTGAGTCAGCCTCATATAAAATAATCAAAAAAAAAATAAAAGAAAATTTGCTTGGCACAGTTTCCAAAAGCCAAAGTAGGAGAGATCAGTAGGCAGATGAAATATGAAACTACATAAAGGAAGAGATTTATTGTGGTCCCCAGGAGGGGAGAATTGTTTCAGGACAAGCGGTTTTGGAATGGATTTATTAGGACATTGCCAATTGATTTGATGGGTGGGGATTCTCCAGAGATGTCTGGTCTCAGGGATACACTGATTGGAGTAAGTGAATATTGGCTCAGATTGACGAAGCACAACAGACGAGGTGGTGGGTATACTTTGGAGTTTTTAGTGTACATATAAAAAGCCAAATTAGAGTCAAGAATTCACTGTGTGATGTGTTAGCACATGTGGCTTGGTGGTGGGGCAGCAGCCCCATATAGCAAGGGTGGTGGGTTCCATCCCAGCAATGGATGAACTACAAGAAAAGAATAGTCAGGCACTGTGTACATAGCCTCTAGTCCCAGCGACTTGGGAGGCTGAGAGAAAGAGAATCACCTCGCCACAGGATTTGGAGGCTGTTGTGTGCTGTGTGACTCCAGGAAACGCTCACTCTGTGGAAATTTTTTAGTAGCTACAAGAATAGAGAATATCAAAAGGTCAGAATTACATAAAATTCAAATGTTTGATTAATAGAGGTTGTAGGAAAACCATTTACTAGTGTGAAAATCATTTATTTCATTGACATCTAATGCATGGGAAAATTTTAAACACTACATCCATGGTCAAAAGTAAAAATGAGGGGTAAGTTCCCTACCAATGATTTTCTTCACCTATGTATTGTGATACAGTCTAATTTTTTTTTTTTTTTTTGCCCTTGGTAATGTGCCCTGGTATTTAGCTTACAACAAGCTTCAAGTGTTGTCATCAAGCGAACCTATTATCTCAGCTGGTATACTAGAAACATGCAGAACATCTGCAGAATTTTTATTCTTCAGAGGTGGAGATCTCACTAGTACTCAGCATTGTCACCAATTAAGAAGCGCAGGCAATAAATAGAAGGGGCCTCCCAAAGTGGCAAGATGACAGGCATGAAGCATAAAAGCTTGAAATCAAGCATATATTAAAATATATTCCAACTTCAAAGATTGGAGTGGTTGCTCCAATCTGTATTCCTAATACAGATTGGGAGGCAGAAGTGGGGTGTTCAAGTAACTGGGCGCTGTAAGGGAGCCACTGGACTTTCAAATGCTGACAAGTTTGAGGCAATAGGAATGGGTGAGACCAGGAGTTTGAAGTGGTGGTTGGCTAGGATGATGTCAAATCACTCCTAAAGGAGCCTGACTCTGTCTAAAGGGGGAAAAAAATGACAACTTCTGTAGGATGGAACAATGTGCCTTCCATGTCAATTCACGGTAACCTGTGTGAGCAGGGAGATGGGTTGATTGCCTCTCACATTCTCTCACCTCCTGGGCACTTCACATGCTGTGAGCCTTTTGAGGTCCTCAAGTTTTGGAGAACATTATCAAGTAGCTTTACTGCAATAAGTAGTTCACCCTTTCATAATGTACAATTCTGTTTTTCTTAGAACAGTCACACAATTGTACAGTTATGATCAAAATCTAATTTTAGAATAGTCTTCTCCCCACATACAAAGAACATCAATACTAATTAGCAGTCACTTTCATCTTCCAATCCACTCTTCCCAATGTGCCTAGCCTACTCAACATAGAACTGGACTTGTCTTGATGTTTTATTTTGAGTACAATGATGCTCTGTGTGGTCTTTTGTAAGTGACCTGTTCCCTTATCATAATGATTTTAAGGTTTATGTCTTTTACAACATAACTAAGTACTTCATGCCATTTGATGTTGAAAAATATTCTGTCGTGTGAATATAGCACATTATATGTATTCAATCAACTGCAAATCATATTAGTATCCTAAAGATGTTTCCTTCTTATCTAAGATTTTTTAAAAATTTTATCAAAAAGATAGAGACTTTACCTCTTTCATGTTTACATGAATGAAGCTGGAATATATTCTTCTTAATAAAGTATCTCAAAAATGAACAAAAAATGATTCAATGTACTCAGCCCTACTATGAAACTGATTTACAGCTTTCATATAAAAGCTATAACTCAGTTATAACCAAAGAATATAGGGAAGGGGGAGAGGGAGAAGAGGAAAGGAGGGAGAATTGGTGGAGGTAATTGGTGAAATCACACCTATGTACATCTTATAAGGGTATATGTGAAACTTACTAAATGTAGAATATAAATGTCTTAACACAATAACTAAAAAAATGCCAGGAAGGGTATGTTAACCAGTGTAATAAAAATATGTCAAATGGCATATTAAACCAGTATATGGTGCCTTATAATTGCATTAATATACACAGCTATGATTTCATTTAAAAAAAAATGTTTTCTCTGTCAAAAAACTTTTCTGTGTCTCTTTAGGTGACTATGTAGTTTTTCTTACTGGTTCTATTAATATAGTGTGTTTTATTAGTTTATTATCCTACATACAGTTATACTGGAAATCCTTCTAATAAATACCATTTGGAATAGATGTATAAATATTTTGTACGTGACTAGACTTTTCCAGCAGGAATACAATGTATGTGAATTAGACTGGATACTTCATTTTCTCCTTTTCCCCAGAAAAATACATTGGTACTATCATAGCTCAAGAAATTGCAAGCTTCTAACCTCAAGTCATTCTCTTCAGTTTATGCTTCTCAGTACCTGATAGTTCAGTCCCATGCAGAACTGGTGAGAATATTTTGCACATAATTTGGGACATGGAGGGGGGGGGTCTTACTATGTCATTTAATCTTCTCTGAAACTTCTTAGCTTACAGTTCCAGCTACTCCAGAGTCTTACTTCAAAGTATGCCTTCATCTCAAGAGTTAGATGTTGCTGTGCACTAAGCTGATGCTATGACACTCTAGCTTGGGCAACATAGTGGGAGTCTGTCTCATAAAAAAAAAGGACAGATGGAAGAACGGACGGGAAGAAAGAAAAGAAATAAAGAAAGAAAGAAACTAAGGAAAGGAAAGGAAAGGAAAGGAAAGGAAAGGAAAGGAAAGAAAAGAAAAGAAAAATTGGTAGGCACAGTTTCCAAGAGCCAAGGAACAAGTAGAGGTGAGTAGGTAGATGAAATATGGGCCTACATAATGTTTTTCAGTCAGCAGAAATACAAATATAGTTTGTGCAATATTAATTTAAAATGACAATTACAAAAGGAGAAGTAGATCCATAAGCATAAACAGCATCTTTCATTGTTCTTAAAAATTTTACTTTAATAGGAGCATGTTGAGCAGCTCCTGATTAATCATTCTCTCAATTTTCTGAAAACAGGATATGCTTATATAACAGGCTCTTTATTATTACCGAATTCTGAAGTTTGAACTGAGTTCTCATTAGGTATAGCCAATTCAGAAATATGTAAAGGAAAATGATACCGTGTAGTGAAGTGAGTATCTAGGGGATTAGGTCACACAGGATAGATTTCTGGTGGAGCATGATGATGTAAGGGGCCTTCCCTCAAGACCATAGGACCTACTGGTGGAGAAGGAGTTAGAGGCTTGTAAGGTGGAAGCACATCTTTACAAGAACCTGCTTTAGAGCTTGCTCTAGAAGAGAGTATTTCAGCTCCCTTCTTTTCTAAGAAGACAATTCTTTGATTCATTGTTTGAAATTTTTCAGCCATAAGATATTCAAACTCAGACTTTTTGAGCTGATTCATCAGCCATTTCCACTAATTCTGGACAGCTCTCTGCGTCACTCTCTAGACTAAGTCACCCACATATTTCTCTGGAGGCTTGTCAGAATGGGAATCTGGAATATCATATGCATGTTCCAATTCTCTGAGACTTTCCACAGCCTACTCTGGCTGGTCTAACTGACTCAGCTCAGGCAAAGGAGGTGGATGTGGCAACTCATCAGTGCCAATATCCTTAGTCTCAGAATTTTGCTCAGAACATGCAATTTGAACCAGTTGATAGGTTGCCCATGTTTCCCTACTTATAAAATTGCCCTTTTGGTGGGCATGATGCAGAACCCAACCCACTTTCTTCCACACTTTCAAGGTGGACTTTCTGATCAGGTGTAAACTAGCTGCAATGCTTAACAACCACACAGAAAAGTTCCCTCAGGTTACTGGTTTTTTACCACAGTTTTAGTGGTAGAAATCAGAGTTTGAAAAATGGCAATATACTGGTCCTCCAAAGAGAAAAAGAGCTGAAGCCTCATATCACTTCCTCCTATATTTCTTGTTATGCTGGAGATGTTCCACATACTCTGCATGGCAATTGCACTGTCCCAGTTACAGGGTTCTCAAGCTTACCTCAAATGGCTTCAGCAAAGATCTCTCCAAGGTGTCCTGGTGGAGGTGGCCATCCTCCAGCCCAGTATCAAGAATGTCTTTCTGCTCCTTCAAGATCCCCTTATCCTGCTGACTATGCCAATATTTTGTGTGACCTGAGACACAAACAAACAGCACCTTTGCTGTGAGTGACAACTTGCTCCTGTAATTATTAAGTCAAAAAACAGACTACACGAGATGAGATGGCGTGTAGCAAAGGTCTTTATTTAGGGGTTTGATTTTATACCTTTCTAGTCACATACACACTTAATCTATTATTTTTTTATTTTCATCATTACCTCAATTTACTTATCTGAAATCAACTAAAAAGGAAATATCCTGTTACCACATCAACACAATCACTTTTGCAGTAAACATCTTCTTCTAAACACTGACTAATCTCTGGGCAGTTGTGTAAACAAAATCATAAAGAAGAAAATAGCCATAGGGGAACAGAGTTAATGGAAGAATATCATCAAGAATTCACACAGTTTACTCAGTATGAAGGTATGACTGTGTCTTTTCCTCAGAACAGAGCACATATAAACCTCTGACAATATGTTATTAACATATGTGAACTCTCTGGCCCGTATCTCTGAGGAAGGGTGGCATGCCCTTTGATCTCAGGCTTCATGGGGTGTACAGCTTCAGAGAAATGGCTTATAGAATAACTCCATGGAAACCACTCTGCTTGTATCCCAGGGGGATCTAGGTCCCTTAAGCCTCAGCAAGAAAAGCAAGTCATTTTAAACTCAAATTGAATTTACTTTGTGTACTTGATGTAGGATATTTTTATTTCTAAATAATATCCTAAACCAAGGTGGGCTTGATCAGGGTTTGGAGACAAAATATGGAAACAGCAAGTTACCATCAGCCCCTAACACACACCCAATTTATACGAAAACAGAAAATGTTGTAAAGTGTTGTGGCCCTTGACTTTGGTTTCAGCTATTCCAGAGGCTGAGGCAGGAGAATCCCTTCAACTCAATGGTTGAATGTTGCTGTGGGCTAGGCTAATACCATGACACTCCAGCCTGGGAAACAGTATGAGTATCTCTCATGAAAAATAATAAAATAAATAAAGATTAAAGGAAATGTGGTAGGCACGTGTCCAAGAACTGAAGTAGGTGGAGAGGTCACTAGGCAGATAAAATATGGGACTACATAAAGAAGGATATTTATTTTGGTCCCCTAAGGATTGGACATTTGTCAGAACAAGTGTGTTTGAACCCCAGCACAACTCAATTACAATAAGACATCCCACAGGCATATCATAATTAAATTCACTAAAGTAGATATGAAGGAGAAAATTCTCAAAACAGCCAGGTAAAAGAAAACCATTACCTACAAAGGGAAGAATATAAGAATGACTGCAGATCTCTCTTCTGAAACTTTTCAAGCCAGGGGAGGGTGGTCATCAACTTTTAATCTCCTAAAGCAAAATAACTTTCAACCTTGAATCCTGAACCCAGCCAAACTGAGTTTCATTTATGATGGAGAAATTAAATACTTTAATACTTTAATAATTAAATAATTTAATTCTTTAATAATTGAATAATTTAATGTTGAAGAAATTTGTCATAACCAAACCAGCTCTTCAGAACATTCTCAGACCTATCGTCCGTAATGACCAACCCAATCCTCCACCACAAAAGTAAACTCACTCAGAAACTTTTGATAAAACTCCAACTTCCACACTGGTGAAAGAATTAAAAATTTCCACTGGATTTTTGAAAATTCAATACCCCAAATTTTACCAGACTTATCAATATTCTCCATTAATGTGAATGGCTTAAACTGTCCTCTAAAGAGGCATAGGTTAGATGACTGAATACAAAAACTCAGGTCAGATATTTGTTGCATACAAGAATTACATCTTAACTTAAAAAGACAAACATAGACTCAGGGTAAAAGGATGTTCATCCATATTTCACACAAATGGTAATCCAAAAAAAAGCAGATGTTGCAATTTTATTTGCAGATACAATAGGCTTTAAACTAGCAAAAGTAAGGAAGGATAAGAATGGTCACTTCATATTTGTTAAGGGTAAGACTCAATATGATGAGATTTCAATTACTAATATCTATGCACCCAACCAGAATGCATCTCAATTTATAAGAGAAACCCTAACAGACATGAGCAACTTGATTTTCTCCAGCTCCATAATAGTCAGAGATTTCAACACTCCTTTGGCAGTGTTGGATCGATCTTCCATAAGAATCTGAGCAAAGAAATCTTAGATTTAAACCTAACCATCCAACATTTGGATTTAACGACATCTACAGAACATTTCATCTCAACAAAACTGAATCATATACTTCTAATCAGCCCACAAAACATACTCCAAAATTGATTACATCCTAGGTCACAAGTCCAATGTCAGTATATTTAAAGGAATAGAAATTATTCCTTGCATCTTCTTGGACCACCATGGAATAAAAGTTGAGCTCAGTAACAACAGAAATCTGCCAACTCATACA
>CAUYPK010160692.1:0-14728 GCA_963574355.1 Loris lydekkerianus | reverse complement strand
ATTGTTCAGGCAGTATGATATGGGATCTCAAAACTCATATGCTTGATCTAGAACTTAACATGCATACACAGCGTATATTCTAGGGACAAGGCATCATTTACTTCTGTCCATACTGAAGTGTAAAAGACTAGCAAAGGAGTGGGGTGGGGATTGTAGAAGTGCAATTGGCCCTGTGGACAAAGGAATTCAGTACAGGAAATGAAGGATCAGGGCCAGGTCTGTTGGCTCATGCCTCCAATCCTAGCACTCTGGGAGGCCAAGGCAGGTAGATTGCTTGAGCTCATGAGTTTGAGACCAGTCTGAATAAGAGCAAGATCCTGTCTCTAAAAATAGCCGGGCATTGTGGTGGGCACCTCTAGTCCCAGCTACTTGGGAGACTGAGGCAAGAGAATCAGTTGACCCCAGGAGTTTGATGTTACTGTGAGCTATGATGCCATAGCACTCTACCCAGGGCAACAAAGTGAAACTCTGTCTCAAAAAAAAAAAAAAAAGAAAGAAAGAAAAGAAAAGAAAAGAAAAGAAAAGAAAAGAAAAGAAAAGAAAAGAAATTAAGAAAGAAATTAAGAAAGAAATTAAGAAAGAAAGAAAGAAAAGAAAGACAGACAGACAGACAGACAGAAAGAAAGAAAGAAAGAAAGAAAGAAAGAAAGAAAGAAAGAAAGAAAGAAAGAAAGAAAAATGGAGGATGAGAACCACAAATAAAGTAACTTGTTTTATTGGTTTCTCACTTTCCTCTTAATTGCAGGGGTGGGAAAAAAAAAATTTTTGAAGTGGTTTAGGTAGTTTGCCGCACACAGATTAGATTCATGGATGGAACAATGGATCAAGAAAACACTTAAGAGGCAGCTAAGGTAATTTCTCCTTAAGTAGTTTAATGATTGTTTTCTAGCCTAGCTCAGTGTAAATAGATGACATTCTACACCCACAGGTTTTCAACTGGGCTCCCCAAGGACTCACATCCTCCAGAGTTCTGCAAACAATGAAATATTTTGCCCCAAATATTTAAAACACCCAAGGAATTGATTCATCACTTCTGTTTTATTTTATTTTTTTAACAAGCATAGTGTATCACAAATGTCTATTTTAAATATTGATGTCTGAAGAAAGGCACACACATGCACACCCCACTCAAGCCATTCACTGAGCGCACAATTACTTTCACTCATTTTTGCCCTTGCACTTGCTTCTTCCACCTGGAATAACCACAGCTTATCTCCCCAACCCTTCCAGACAAACATGTTTGCTTTCCCTTCTGTGCATTCTTTTGTCTTTACCATTATTATACCACTTGCCATGTTGTATTCTAACTGTTTTACATGTATTGGGAATTCAATCTTCTCAATGTCTCTCTCATATGTCTTCTCCTCTCTGTTCCCTCTACCAATGCCTTAGTTCTGTTTACCATCGTCTCTGTCTCTTATCTGGATAAGCATCCAGTCTTGATCTTTTCTTTTCTTTTCTTTTCTTTTTTTTTTTTTTTTTTGAGACAGAGTCTCACTTTGTCACCCTCAGTAGAGTGCTGTGGCATCACAGCTCACAGCAACCCCAAACTCTTAGGCTCAAGTAATTCTCTTGCTTCAGCCTTCCAAGTAGCTGGGACTACAGGCACCCGCCACAATGCCCAGCTATTTGTTGTTGTTGTTTTTGACATTGTTGTTTAGCAGGCATGGGCAGTGTATGTGGCTGGCTCTATAACCATGGAGCTACAAGTCCTGAGCCTTGATCTTTTCTTATTTATTTTTCTATACAGCTACCAAGGTGATCTATCCAAGACTCTATTCTGATTATATTATGCTCTTAACTTACAATACTTTTGTAGCTCCCTATTGCTCTAAAATGATCAAGTCCATTTTAGCCTAGTTCACTTGCCCCATCCTCCTCCAAAGGCTTCTTTGTGTCTGTCCCTCTGTCCTTGAATCCAGCCACAAGGGAGGACTGCTTATTCATCCAAAAAGCCATGTTTTCTTAAGATTTTGTCCCTTTGTAAATACTGTATCCTTCCTTTACTTGAGATATCTATTGTCTAGTGTTTATTGAGGTTAATTCCTGCATGTACTTTAGATTCTCATTTAGATGTCACTTCCCTCCTGGAAGGACTCTCTAAAATAAAGTGCCCTTCTTTTTTGATCCTACAAAAAACCAAGATTCTTATTTACTGTATTTCATAGTAAAAGTCTGCTTTTGAGTCTGTCTTTACTATAAGGCTCATGTCTTAAGGCCAGGGACTGTATCTTAATTATGTATGTATCTCCATTTCCTAGTATAATGTTTTGCACAAAGTAGTTGTTCCAAAAATAGGTTTGGTTAAAAATAATAAGAGATGAATGTTTAGGTGGAAATTTTATGAATGGCCTAAGGCATGCTTAAGTCAGCTACTTTACATTGCAGTCCTGGGTCACTCCCAACTAAGAGGCCACAGACCTTTAAAGCATGACATAGAGAACCAGGGTATTTCAAGGCTATGCCGAGAAAGCGGTATGGCTTCACTATAATCTACAAAATTTATGGAGTTGTTTGTACTAAAACTAGATTAGACAGAGTTGCAGAGTCTTATAGCCACTGCAATATTCACTGTAGCACAATCAATAGCAGGAACATGAAGACATTAGGAAAATGAGGTTGCTGAAAGACTAAAGGAGAAAGGAATCTGGGTGCTATAGAGACCAAACAGTAGTCACAGCTGTTGACTCTAGGGAACAACAGAACAAGAGGAGTATAAAAACAGCAATAAAAGGCCATTGAAAGCACACCTGTTACAGTAGGAGACAGGCCTTGCACAGTATCCGGTTACATGTCTAGGACAATTTGCCTCTTATTTGCTTTAAACTTTGAGTAATCTAGGGATAAAATTGGCCTAAGATGGGGGCATTGTTCTAACATTTCCTATTGGCAATATCCTTTCTGTATTATTGAGCAAAGAAATATATATGTATACACGGCAAATATATATATATGTGTATATATATATATATATATGTATATATATATATATGTCAAAACACACAATATATTCTGTATTACTGAATATATATATACATATATATATATATGTGTGTATATATATAGTAGTCAAACACAAAACAAAGGCAATTTATCTTTCAGAATAAATGTATGAAATGTAAATAATATTGAGGTTAATAAGAGGGAAAAAGAAAACTATGGAGCCACTAACCATCTAACTCAAATGTAATCTTACTTTTAACCTTTTTTTTTTTTAATTTTTTTTATTGTTAAATCATAGCTGTGTACATTAGTGCAATCGCCTGTACCCATTCTAAGATGCACCATAACCTTTTTTGATGTCCTATCTTACCAATAGGTATAGTTCTGTTTAAGAAATTTTATCATGCAGATGTTATTATTAAAATAATTCTTTCATCTTTAGCCTCCCAGATAACTTAGATACACGTCTAAGTATCATATTTTAAAGATTCTTGAAAGTGGGTAGCTTAATAAAGCAGATAATATGTGCAGACAACCACAAATATTTGGATAAAAGTGGAAATATTCAGTCAAAAATCTGGATTTATATCTAAATGATAACAGAATAAAATTCTCATTTTTCATACAACATGTAGTTACTGTAAAAACATGTCCTTTTACTTATTAATTCTTCTGTATAAAAGAGATTACTGATGCTCCAATAAGAACAACAAACTTCGAGTATATTAACTGATACTAAGATTGGCTGGTCTAATGAAAGAAGAACCTCCTATAGGACTTCTGTTTGTTTTCTTGTGTTTGCTGTTATATGAACCACAAAATTTCCTAACTGCTACCATTGACAGTTTATGTCAGTTCTGGTGGGATTTATTTATCTATATTTATTTATTTATTTTTATGAGACAGATTGTGGGTCTGTCACTCTAGGTAGAGGGCCATGGTGTTTCAGCTCACAGCAACCTCAAACTCATGGGGTCAAGTGATTATCTTGCCTCAGCCTCCCAAGTAGCTGGGACTACAGGCACCCACCACAATGCCTGGCTAGTTTTTCTATTTTTTAGTAAGGACTATGTCTCACTCTTACTCAGGCTGATCTCGAACTCCTGAGCTCAAGCAATCTACCTGCCTCACCCTCCTAGAGTGCTAGGATTATAGGTGTGAGCCACCACTCCCAGCCAGTTCTGATGAGATTTATTCATTCATCTGAAAATTAAACTGTTGGTAAAGGGAGAGGGTATAGAAGGATATTCCAAGTTGAACAGCATGTGCAGACTTGAGATGGTAGGAACATGACATATTGGAGGACATAAAAGGAGTCCTGAAGAGGCCAGGTATGGTGGCTCACACCTGTAATCCTAGTACTTTGGGAGGCTGAGGTAAGAGGATTGCTTGAGCTCAGAGCTCAATACCAGCCTTAGCAATGTAGTGAGACCCCCGTGAAAGGTATAAACAATGGCACTCAGAGACAAGGCCTCAGCAGAGATGTTTAAACCAGGTTTGAAAGGGGAGGATCAACTTGCTTGGGCTGTGCAAAGATAGCATCTATGCTCAGGGCCATTTAAACACCCCTTTTACAGAGGGCTGTGTGTGTGGGGGGGCAAATTCCACAGCTTGACAGGAAAGTTAGGTTCCTTTAGTGTGAACTTCTGGGGGATGGGGCTAGCCAGATCCTTTGTGTCTTTGTCTTAGGAGGAGAGGAAGGGAGGAGGAGGAAGAGGAGGAGGGGAAAGAGTTTATGAATAGCTGCTTTAGGCCCTCCAACATTCCAGACTCTTGTTAAAAGGGCTGATGGGGCTGATGGTCTGTCTGGATAGGGTCATGGTTGTCCTCAGTGAGATGAGTCAGGTGTTAGTAAGGCTGTATGGGTTTGGGTACATTGGGAGAGGGCTGGGGAGGAGTAGGAACTGGGCGCAATTGCAGCTAACTTTTTTTTTTTTTTTTTGAAGACAAGAGTCTCACTATGTCACCCTCAGGGTAGAGTGCCATGGCGCCACAGCTCACAGCAACCTCAAACTCTTGGGCTTAAGCAATTCTCTTGCCTCGGCTTCCCAAGTAGCTGGGACTACAGGCACCTGCCACAGTGCCCAGCTATTTTTTTGGTTGCAGTTGTCATTGTCGTTTAGCAGGCCCGGGCTGGGTTCAAACCTGCCAGCCTGGGTGTATGTGGCCAGTGCCCTACCCACTGAGCCATGGGCACCCTGGGGTATTTAACTTTTTAGGGAACTACCAAACTGGAGTTCACTTTGTATTCATATGAGCAGTATATTAGAGGCATAGTTGCTTCACATTCTCACCAATACTGAATATGGTCGCTCTTCTCATTTCACCCATTCTAACAGACCTGTCTTGATGTATTGTCATGCATTTGGTGCATGTGGCTGGTGACTGAGCTAGGGGCACTAAGCCAGCCGATAACTTTATTATCTTGTCTTGAATAAATGAGGATAGGAATTGGATGACACAAGGGCAATGGTTAATAACAGGAGGATTGCAGTGAGGGGGCCCAAGAGGGGTAAGATCCAGCATCCCCATGAGCTACCCAACTAGGGTCTCTCATTTTGAGACTGCAAGTGGGTAGTTTGTTCCTGGAGTTGGGTGATGCTCTCTTGGACCAGACCAGACTTACTGATATAGAAACAATAGGTCTCCTGTGTTAGAGAGTAAGTTACTTAAGGCCATCCTGGTGTGACGAAGTTGAGCCCTTTGCAAGTCAGTCATGTCTGTCAGTTGAAAGCCATTCTTATGTTGACTTAGGGGATCACAAGATCTAGAAGCTGTATATAAACTCCAGTTTTAAGGCAATTATCCTCTCCCTTTTAGTGTCTTTCTCCTTTGTTGAGAAGACACAGTTTTAGGGTTCTAGTGAAAGATGGCTTTGAGCCATTTTATTTTAGGGGACTCAGAATCCTGATAGTGGTAGGCAGGGTTCTGTAGAAGGGGATGGTCTTCTCCCTTGGGCCTTTTGAGTACCTATCTCTGGAAAAGTTTTAAAGTGGCAGCCACTATTGAAAATCTTTTCTGCTTCTGGGGCTGCCGTCAGTCCTGTTTTCTCCTTCTTTATCCTCTCTCCCTTTGAAGTCCAGTAAAGCAGAGCAAAGTCTGTGAAGGGGGTGGAGACGAGGAGGTTGCTGGGCCTGTGAGCACACTCTGTCCTGCCAGCTGTGCTGCCATGCTTGTGTCGGCTATGTCCTAGGGAGCATGCATGGCTTCCCATCCCACTGCTGCAGGAGCTGTGGGGATCTGCTCTGGCAGCCCCACCTGCAGTGTTGAGGTGGGGGGTAAGCCATGAGAAGTCCCAGGATGGGTGGGGTGGGGCAGAGGGGAGGGATGGGGTGGGTTAGGAGGTGGAGGAGCTGCAGGAGCCAGAGAAATCCCTGGAGAAGGGAAGATAGGGAGGAAAACTGGGGAAGATAGAGGGGGAGGTGCTGCAGTGACAATTTGTATAGGGAGGGATAAGAGCAGAAAGGTCTGAAGATGGGGAATTTTGTTCGATCTGCCATTTTTTTTTTTTTTTTTTTTTGAGGAAATGATTTAAGTTCTTTATGATATAAAAATTAAAGGTCCCCTTTTCTAATTTGTACTGAGGACAAGGAGACTTGTTGAGGGGGGTGACATAGCCAGCTCCCATGTCTCAGATAGTCTTACCCTACCTGGGTGGAAATGAGGGAGTCCCTTGTTTCCCCAAAACCAGCAGTGAAAAACAAAGAAAGACTGAGAAAGATCAGATGTCCCTATTTTTTTTCTTGGAGAACTTAAAGTCCCCAGGATCTTAAAAGCCTAAAAGAGAGTCCAGGACTGGGATTGAAGTGAAAAACAAAAAATAAAACAATTTAAGGTCCTGGACCCCAGGAGGGAGCACAGCTAGGACAAAAACTCTCTAATTAGGAAGGAAGAAAAAGAAGTGAGGGGGATGTGAGGACATAAGTGCCCTGGAGTGAGTCAAAGAATGAGCTTAGGGGGTTTCTGTTTGAAGCTATTTAGAGACCCTACTCACATTTGAATGGCAGTTGGGGCAAAATCCTCAAAGACTCTCTGACAGGTGGGTCAGCAGAATCCAGTCTGGGCACAATCGAACTAGATTCTGAAAAAACTGATGTGTCTAGGGGGGGCCAGCAGCCAGCCTCCAGTCAGCCACCAGTACAGGGTCTTCAGCACCATATGAAAGGTGTAAATGATGGTGCCCAGAGATGAGGCAGCAGCAGAGATGTTCAAGCCAAATTTATTAAAAGGGGAGGGACGACTTGCCTGGGAAGTGCAAAGATGGCGCCTATGTGGGTGGGAAGCAGTTAGAGAACCTTTTTACATGGGAGCTTAGGGGGTGGGCAAATTCCACAACTTGCTTGGAAAGTTCCTGGTCCTTTGGTGTGAACTTCCAAGGATGGGGCTAGCCAGATCTTTCTTGTCTTTGTCTTAGGAGGAGATATTGAGGAGGAGAGGAAAAGGTTTGTATGTGGTTGAGTTAGGCCCCCCCCCCCCCAAATGCTGCCTGTATAAAAAATAGAAAAGTTCACTGGGCATGGTGGCAAATGCTGTTAGTCCCAGCTACTCAGGAGGCTGAGGCAAGAAGATTGCTTGAACGCAGGAGTTTGGGGTTGCAGTGAGCCTTGACAATGCCCGTATACTCTAGTTTAGGCAACAGCAGAGGAGACCCTGTCTCAACAAACCAACCCAAACCAAAAGAAAACGCAAGAACATTAGAAGATAGTGAGACTAGGAGCAAGAGTTTGGCCTTCACCCTACAAGTAAGAGGAAATCACTGCATGGGTTTCATATTCAAGAGTGACACCATCTTTTTTGTATATTTATTTTTTCTTTTTGTACCTTAATAAATCATTCACTGGAAAGCAATGTGATGAATGTGTCTATAAAGTCCCTTGGTTTAAAGTGTGTGAAATGAATTGGAGAGCCAGGCAAGGTGAGAGCTGAAGGCAGTGATTCTTGTTGGCTTGCTCTAGGGTTCCAGTAATGGAGATGGGGAGAAGTGGACAGACTTGAAGGTATCAGAAGTAGACTCAGTAGGATTTAGTGATTAATTAATGTCAAAAGAGAGCCTGTAATATTGAAGATGACTTTTGGTTTGTTGATTTGGATAATGTAATTGACTTGGCAGTTGTGCTTTTGACTGCACTGCAGAGCATGAAGATTAGGAATTTGGGGAAGGTGGTATAACTTTTGAGTAGATGCTCTGTCTTGTTGAATTTTTGGTACCTATGATATACCTATGGTAGGGAGGTTTTGAGTTTGGAATTAAAACCTAGCATGGTTTCACTGGCACACAGCTGAAATCCTGGGAATGTGTAGGAATCATGGGAGAGTAGGAGCAAGAGTTTGCCTTTTTCTTCCTGAAAATTTGCTGAAAGATCAACTTACAGTTAAGGCAGATTAATAAAAGAAATGTTTATTTCCAAATACCATGCATGAGGAGGGAATCACAAGAGTGTTTACACAAGGTCTCAATTATGGTCAGTTACCTTTATATATGCCTTTTAGAAGGAAGGGGGAGAATATGGAGTGTAACAGGTGCAGTAAGAGGTTGCTAGGGAGGATGAATAGATGGGGAAAAACAGATTGACTTGTAAATTAACTTTAGAAACTGGTACTGTGTTTTGAATGATTTGGGCCAGGTCTGCTAGCATTGAGGGAAAGAAGGAAGTTGGTTGCCCCCCTTTGATCTTCTGATCACATCTGTCAAGTTTTATGTAGATAGAGGGGAAGCCACTTCCAATGATTTCTGATGTGAGAATGGCCTTTAATTCAAAATATCCTTTATACCACTAGGTACATTTTGGGGTGAAATTTCTTTAGCTCTTTCAAATGAAATCATCTAAGGAGAAAAGGCCATACCCTATGGTGTGTTCTGTGATGGAGGAATAAACAATGGAGCCAGAGAAATGAATAGATTAGCAAAACAAAAACTGCAAAAACATGTTATCACAGAAATCAAGGGAATATTGATTCAACAAGGTGAGTGTGATCTTGTAAATTGAAGACAGAAATGTACATATGTACAATCTCTCCAGTGATTGCCCATCAAGCCCTCCTACTTTGACGTGAATTGAATGGTATAAAAAGCTGGCAAGTCAACTTCTCTAAATACACAGGGCTAGGGTATATGGAGGAAAGACATTCTCTTCTTGAAATCCAATAAAACTTATGGAGAAATACCTTGGGTATTTTTCCATAGGCATATAACAAACTATCTTCCTTTCTTAGAGAAGAGAATCAGGCTTCCTATTTATGATTTATTGGCATCCACATGTCCCAAGCACACTGAAAAGAATATGAAAGTTATATTCTTTTCTAAAGCAGAAAGAAATATAACTTCAGAAGGAAATGTCCAGAGGGACTTTTATTATGTCTATGTTTATCAAGCAGGCACAGGAGAAAGATCAAACAGCAAAGTACACTAAACAATAGTTCTTGAGCTAAAACTTCCTAAAATTTGTGGATTTCTGGGAATCTGAATTCCTTTGAATGAAGAGTGTAAGTTGTACACAAAGTTTGGGTTCAGTTAGGATCAGATATCAAAGATGATTGTGCTTATTTCAAATGATTTAACTGGATATTTGCAGAAAATAGCTTAAGCTAAAAAGGAAATAGATCATGACTAACATTCTGACAGATCTGAGTAACAGAAAGAAAAACTCTATGGCAATCCTGAAGAGGAAAAAAATGAAGAAGAGGCCAAATAGATGAAAACTGCTGATTACTTTGATTGAATTGCATCACAATGACAGATTCAAATAGTAAAGATCTCATTTCAGAAAAACAAATCTCTTTTAATGAAGAAAAATTACACACTGTGGAATTTCTAAGCTCATGCTCTTAACCTTTTAGATAGAGGTTGAAGAGGAAGAAAAGGAAAGAGAAAATGGGAGAAAGAAGGGAAGAAAGAGAGAGAGAAATTGATTCTGAGAAATTGACTCTGTGTCTGACTGATAGTCATTGGATGAAATCACAAAGAAAACACTGGCAAGAGATCAGGCCTCCTGGAATCCATTAAATACAAAGAAGGAGAAAAAAAAAACAAACAACTAAATGTTGGTCGCAGATCAGCATGTTATATCTAAAGATTTGAGCAGAACAGTTTAAGGGTGAGCAGATCCAGTAATAAAATTTCATAATCAGTCCTCATAAAAATAACAGGAACAGAAGTTTGTTAGGTTAGAAACCAACTGCTGCTACTACATATGTTAGATTCCATACGTCAGTCTTAACCAGAAACAAAGATGTTGGTGGGCATTTAGCCCTCATTTTTGTTCTTGCCTCTCAGCATATGCAAGTTTCTGCAACGCCTCCACTAGCTAACTAGTCACAATTATACAGTCTTTGAAGGTGTACTCAGAATAAAAGACAAATCTTCCAATCAATTTAACCATAAACTTAGAATAGAAATTAGAACTTGTCTAGGCTGGGGGATGATCAGTGCAACAGTCATGCCCTCGCTCCCACGCCTCCTTTGGTGGATCAATTCAATAAACAAAAGAGATATGTGGTGGAATGACTTGACATGAAAGTGTAGCCTACCATAATAAGAAGTGTCATAGAGAAATTAGAAATCAGATAGGCAAGATGCCAAGGACAAGGAAGTCTGCTAGCACAGGATAAAACAGGTTGGTACGGAGGTTTAAATACATGTAGAGTAGAACAATAGTTTCTGACCTTTTAGAAAATGAACACCACACATTACTAGTAAGAAAGTAACTTTTGAAAAATTACAAAAGCAAAAACATCGTTCTATACAAATTTTACAGGACAGATATATACTAAAAGAAGAAGATAGGCTGGGCATTGTGGCTCACGCCTGTGATCCTAACACTCTGGGAAGCCAGGGAAGGTGGGCAACTTGAGCTCAGCAATCCAAGACCAGTCTGAGCAAGAGCAAGACTTTGTCTCTACTAAAAATAGAAAAACTAGCTGGGCATCATGGCAAGTGCCTGTAGTCCCAGCTACTTGGGAGGCTGAGGCAAGAGGATTGCTCAAGCCCAAGAGTTTGAGTTTACTGTGAGCTATGCCCTCTACTGTGAGCTATTACTCCAGGGCAACAGAATGAGACTCTTTCTCAAAAAGAAGGAGAAGGGGCGGGGAGGGGAAGGGGGAGGGGAGAAGGAGAAGGAGAAAATAAATCACACATACACCATCACCCACACAGACAGCCAAAATTCATTCCTCGTTGTACATCTTACAAAATCTTCTTTATGTAACTATAAGTGTGTCTATGTATATACTGTATTTTAGTCAGTTTTGACTTTCATTTAATAATTTTTTATAAATGGTACTATTTTTATTTCTATATAATATTGCATTATAAAGGTATACCACAATTTATATTACTAATCTATTGTTGAACACCATATATGGTGTTTCTAGTTTTTTTATGAGAAGTGTTAAATAGTCTTTATTTGACATTATACATAAATCACACTAAAATCTCTTTCAGTAAATAAAAGGTAACATTTTAGCAGACACAGGGAAATTAACCTTTGCCTTTAACTGGCTAAGGAACACCAATTAAAACATCAGTGAGTCTTAATTGGTTCTGAGACAATGAAGGGATTTTCCTAGTATTTAAATATATTCACATAACCAGTTATATAAATCTTAATATATTAAAACCAATCTTCAACAAGTTTGGAGATGGCAATTTACTATCCTTGTTAAAAGTTTAACATCATTAATTAAATCCAATCATATCTCTAGAATGTGAACACAGTGATAGCATTTACCAAAATAGAATTATTATCAAAATCTGGACTGTCCAACAAAATTATTCTATTACTCATTCATGATCTGAATTCTGGTGTATGAAATGAATCTCAAATTATGATACACATAAAAAATTCCATGAGACATTTCTATTTGTAATAACTAAGGCAGTGGTCAACTATTACTCATTAGTAGCTTTTTTGAGATGAGCTAGCAAATCTGCCACTTCTCCCTAATGCCCACGAAGATCATTTTTGTTCCAGGAATGTACTTTTTGAGATTCTCCAAATATACCATCAGTGTATCCTCTCCTCACGTGATGCCTTTGTTCTCACTGGTGTCTGTATAAGATAAGCCAGTGGCCCGACGTATCTTTGGCCCAAAGAGACCACGGAGATTTGGCCTAGTCTTGGAAATGAGCTTGTTCTGGTTCAATATTTGTAACTTAGGCCACTCGTTGGTTTCTTTTCTTCTCTTCTCTTCCCTTCCCTTCCCTTCCCTTCCCTTCCCTTCCCTTCCCTCCCCTCCCCTCCCCTCCCCTTCCCTTCCTTTCTCCTCCCTTCCCCTCCCCTCTCTTCCCTTCCCTTTTTTCTTTCTTTTCTTTTTCTAGACAGAGTCTCACTTTGTCACCCTGGGTAGAGTGCTGTGGCATCATAACTCACAGCAACCTCAAACTCTTGGGCTTAGGTGATCCTTTTACCTCAGCTTCCTGAGTAGCTGGACAACAGGCACCTGCCATAATGCCCAGCTAGTTTTTCTACCTTTAGTAGAGCCAGGGTCTCACTCTTGCTCAGGTTGGTCTCAAACTCCTGAGCCAAGAAATCCACCTGCTTCAGCCTTCCTGAATGCTAGGATTACAGGCTTGGGCCACTGTGCCTGGCCAGTTCTTTTATTTTCTGTGTACAGCTTTTGCTTTCCTATATCCTATAGAGACACATGGGGCTTTTAAATATTTATGCCTGAATGATCAGCTGAAAAGCTGGGACCCTAGAAAATATGACTGGACAAAATTGTAGGTTACATCTGGTTCATGCATAGTGCCACTTTTCTTTCTTAGAGTTGTTTTTGTGGCTTTTCTAGATTTTGTAAAAAGGCACCTCTTACTTTTTTAAGTTTTAACCTTGGGTAAGGTTTATTGGTTTTACTTAAAAAGATTTCTTTAATTTAAAAGCTCAGAAGTAAAAAGTTCAGTTATTTGTCCTCAATAAAATTTGCTCCATTCATCTTCACTCCTTTCTACTCTTTCTTCTCTGCTGATCGTGGAGTTTTGGCCAATCAAAGGTGGCCAGCTGTTCAAACTGTATTTAATTAAGGCAAATGCTGAGCTGTTACCAATCCAGCTGGGGTTTTTATAACTCATTTTCTCTTTTCTGTCCATGAATCTTCTTAACATTAGAGTTTCTCTGAACCTCTTCTAGTTCAACTGACAAGTTGTGAATTACTCTTTGCTCAATTTAACTGTTATATTTAATTTATTCAAAGTGAGTTCTGAGATACAGTTCCCAGAGACCTCCAGGAACACAGAGTCCAAGAGAGATACATGGTGAACCTATTTACTCTCTCATTGCACCTAAGGCTCGTGGGTAAGTTCTCTTTCAGATTTCAAAATACCACAGATTTGTGTGTGTGTTTTTTTTAATGCTCTGAGTTTGTTTGAGAACATTTTTGATCCTATCTTCAAAAGTTAAGACAGAAACTAAATTAGGTGTAGGATCAGATTGGATCTGATAATCGAATTAGCTTAGATTCCGTTATAGGCCTCAAATGTCTGTATCAGGCAGGAACAAACAGTAAGTAAACAATATTTCAGGAGATGCAAACCCTAGCTTTCAGGAATTTGCAGAGACTTCTGTGTTCTCTCATTTGTTCTTTTTTCTTGTGTAAGGAAAAATCATTGATTGCTGGAGTTGATCATGGAAATCTGAGAGCTAAAACCAAGATTTATGGTGAAAATATGATCTTTTTCACTAAAAACTGACTACTTTCTGGCAATGCTTACCTATACATGGTGTATTTGGTCCCTTAAAGTGGCAAATACTTACACAAATGATAAAATCCTACCAAAAGGCAAAATTGTTGCCTAGCTAGTAATTGCTTAAAACAATACAATAGGTAATTAATGGATTGATAGAATTAAAAAATGGTATTTTTTGAGAGCTGGCAAATAAAAATTCTTTATAAAGGATATTAAAATTGCTTCTGTCAGTATGTGTATATTTCTATGTCTGTATATGTTATTTGTATGTGATTTTACTGCCAAATTATATTTAAGGGCGGCACCTGTGGCTCAAAAGAGTAGGGCACTGGCCCCATATACTGGAGGTGGTGGGTTCAAACCTGGCCACAACCAAAAACTGCAAAAAAAAAAAATAATAATAATAATTAATTAAAATAAAAAATGCTTAAAAATTATTTTAAAAAATATTTAAAAGTTCCAATTAACTGGCTTGAAATAATAAATGCTTTTGATCCTACAATTCCTCTACTAGGTATATACCCAGAAGACCAAAAATCACACTATAACAAAGATATTTGTACCAGAATGTTTATTGCAGCCTAATTCATAATTGCTATGTCATGGAAGAAGCCCAAGTGCCCATCAACCCATGAATGGATTAATAAATTGTGGTATATGTACAGCATGGAATATTATGCAGCCTTAAAGAAAGATGGAGACTTTACCTCTTTCATGTTTACATGGATAGAGCTAGAACATATTCTTCTTAGCAAAGTATCTCAAGAATGGAAGAAAAAGTATCCAATATACTCAGCCCTATTATGAAACAAATTTATAAAGCTATAACCCAATTATAGCCTAAGAATATGGGGAAAAGGGAAAGGGAGGGGACGGGAGGGGGAAGGATGGGTGGAGGGAGGGTAATTGGTGGGACCACACTTATGGTGCATCTTACAAGGGTACATGTGAAACTTACTAAATGTAGAATATAAATGTTTTAACACAGTAACTAAGAAAAAGCAAGAAAGGCTATGTTAACCAGTGTGATTAAAATATTTCCCATTGTATATAAAACCAGCACATGGTACCCTGTGATTACATTAATGTGCACGGCTATGATTT
>CAUYPK010160690.1:0-29110 GCA_963574355.1 Loris lydekkerianus | reverse complement strand
CCCAGCCCCAGCCAAAAAAAAAAAAAAACCCAGAAAACAAGACTGAAACTGCAAGAGCAGGCAACCTAAGACAGGGGCTATGTTTTTCTGCTATACAAAAAACAAAAGAGGGAATTGTTGGGCCCTGCCATGTGCCTGAGGCCTAGTGCAACTTCCTGAGCCTGACTAGAAGTACATCGATCGAGCTACTTCTGCGTAGCAATGACTCAGCAAGGCCCCAGCAAGGCCCAGCCTGAAACTGCCTCTACCTAGATACAGCCAACGTGGTACCATGCCATTGGCCCAACCCTGTCACGCACCTCATCCCCCACCTTCTTTCCCCGTCCCTTCCGCACACTCTATATAAGCTGCTGCTTGATGCAATAAAGTTGAGTTCCTGCTTAAAAAAAAAAAAAGGAAGAGCAAAGAGAGGGAAGGAGGGAGGGAAGTGGGGCTTTGGTGTGTGCCACACCTTCTGGGCGCAAGACACGATTGTAAGAGGGACTTTACCTAAAAATGCAATCAGTGTAACCTGGTTTATTGTACCCTCAATGAATCCCCAACAATAAACAATAAAGAAATGAAAGAAAAAAAAAATTGATGTTGGTTTGAATCAGAATGGTAATGGTAGAGACAAAAATAGCTGGATTGCAGAAACATTTTGAAAGTAGGACTGAGATTTAGATGTGAGGTATAAGAGAATTATCAAAGATAACTCTGATTTTTTTTGCTTGAACAACTAAAAGGATAAAAGTTACCATTTACTAAGATGAGGAAAACTAGAGGGGGAATGATATAGGAGAATAAAATCAGGAGTTTGGTTTTTGACATCATTGAGTCTGAGAGGACTCTTAAGACATCCAAATGGTGGGCGGCACCTGTGGCTCAGTGATTAGGGGCCATGGCTCAGTGAGTAGGGCACTGGACCCATATACCAAGGGTGGTGGGTTCAAACCCAGCCCCGGCCAAACTGCATCAAAAAAATAGCCGGGCATTGTGGCAGGCGCCTGTAGTCCCAGCTACTTGAAGCTGAGGCAAGAGAATCACCTAAACCCAGGAGTTGGAGGTTGCTGTGAGCTGTGATGCTACATCACTCTACCAAGGGCATTAAAAAAAAAAAAAAAAGACATCCAAATGGGAAAGTCAGGCAGCTACTGGATATATAAGTCTGGTGTTAGAGGACAGGTCAGGGCTGGAGCTGTTTGATTGTAGATGGTATTTAATTAAAGTAATTTATTTATGGGACAGTCTTGCTATCACCCTGGGTAGAGTACAGTGGCATCATAGCTCAAACTGCAACCTCAAATTCCTGAATTCAAGCAATCCTCTTGTTTTGGCCTCGCAGAGTGCTAGGATTATGGGCCATGGTACCAGGCCTGTAGGCATTTTAAACAAGATGAATGACATCGGCTTGGTGCCTGTGGCTCAAGTGGCTAAGGCACCAGCCACATACACGTGAGCTGGTGGGTTCAAATCCAGCCTGGGCCCACCAAACAACAATGACGGCCGCAACCAAAAAATAGCCGGGCATTGTGGCAGGTGCCTGTACTCCCAGCTACTTGGGAGGCGGAGGCAGGAGAATTGCTTGAGCCCAGGAGTTAGTTGGAGGTTGCTGTGAGCTGTGATGTCACAGCACTCTACCCAGGGCTACAGCTTGAGGCTCTGTCTCAAAAAAAAAAAAAAAAAAGAAGATGAATGAGATCATTTGAGTGATTGTATATAGAGAGGAAGTTGGGTGTGTTAACAATGAAAAACAAAACAAAGAGGAACTGAGGAGCATTCAGTAAGGTAGAAAAGAGGAGTTGGTCAAACTGAACACTGTTCTCCTTACCTCATCACTTTGTCCACTGTATACTATAGATGCTCCATAGGCTTGTATTGCTAGTTTTTTACAGTTGGGTGCTGTGTGGGGCACCACAATATAGGCAGGAATCCCTAGTATGAGAAAAACAGTTTAGTTAGTGGAAGTCAGGAGAATTTAGGATAGAAACTCATGTTCACTTTGCTTATAATCAATCAGAGCTTCTTTGGAAATTTATTTTCCCCAGCTATCACCACAGAAATTAAGGACACTTTTCAACTGTATTCTGATGATCTACCATGTACCCTGAGAAATTAATCAAATACCTTCCAATTTGGCAGCATAGGTGAGAGCCTGCCCATGGTTTCCACTGCTGTGAGTAACAACAGCTTTCGGCTTCCCTTCTAAAGTGGCAGGAACCAATCCCCTGATGGCATTGAGAGCACCACGGATCTAGAAAACGGATAGTAAATTCATGTATTTATTTTTTTATTTATTTTTATTTATTTATTTATTATGAGACAGAGCCTCAAGCTTTCACCCTGGGTAGAGTGCCATGGCATCACAGCTCACAGCAACCTCCAACTCCTGAGCTCAAGTGATTTTCCTGCCTCTGCCTCCCAAGTAGCTGGGACTACAAGTGCCTGCCACAATGCCCGGCTATTTTTTAGTTGCAGCCGTCGTTGTTTGGTGGGCCCAGGCTGGATTTGAACCCGCCAGGTCAGGTGTATGTGGCTGGCACCTTAGCTGCTTGAGCCACAGGTGCCGAACTGTAAATTCTTGTATTTAATTAAAACGTTTCTTTTTGGGGCAGTGCCTGTGGCTCGGTGGAGTAGGGTGCCGGCCCCATATCCTGGAGGTGGTGGATTCAAACCCAGCCCTGGCCAAAAACTGCAAAAAAAAAAAAAAAAAGTTTCTTTTTGAAAAGCAAGGAGCTTTCCTAGATTTGCTCTAACACTGCACATCCATCGTATCACTAAATCTTATTGATTCTATCTCCTAAACATCTTTTTTTTTTTTTTTTTTTTTTTATAGAGATAGATTCTCACTTTATGGCCCTTTGGTAGAATGCTGTGGCATCACACAGCTCACAGCAACCTCCAGCTCCTGGGCTTAAGTGATTCTTCTGCCTCAGCCTCCCAAGTAGCTGGGACTACAGGCGCCGGCCACAACACCCGGCTATTCTTTTGTTGCAGTTTGGCCGGGGCTGGGTTTGAACCCGCCACCCTCTGCATATGGGCGCCCTACTCACTGAGCCACAGGCGCCGCCCTCCTAAATATCTTATGTACATCTTCTTTGTCATCACCTATGAGGCCTCATCTTTTGACTTATCTATTATCAAACCTCAGCTTGATCCTGCCCCAAGGATCAATCTCATTTAATATTTCCATTACAATATGTAAGTGATCTTTTAAAAATGCAAACTCAGGTTTGGTGGCTCATACCAGTAATTCCAGTACTTTGGGAGACTAAGACAGGAGGATTGCTTGAACTTAGTAGTTAGAAACCAGTCTGGGCAATATAGTGAGAGATCCTGTCTCTATAAAAAGTGAAACAATTTTCTGCTCCCATACTTTAATAAATTTGTATGCCTTTAAAAAAAAAAAAAAAGTAAAACAATGACCCAGGCATGGTGGTGTGCCTGTAGTCCTAACTGTTTAAGGAGGCTGAGTGGTGAGGATCATTCCAGGATTTGGAGCCTATAGGGAGCTATGATCATGCCGCTGTACTCTAGCCTGGGTGGCAGAGTGAGACTCTGTCTCAAAAAAAACAAAAACAAACAAACAAAAAAAAAAAACCAGGCTCAGCACCCATAGCACAGTGGTTATGGTACCAGCCTCATACATGGAGGCTGATGGGTTCGAACCCAGCCCAAGCCAGCTAGACGATGACAACTGCAACAAAAAATTTCTGGGTGTTGTGGCAGGTACCTGTAGTCCCAGCGACTTGAGAGGCTAAGGCAAGAGAATTGCTTAAGCCCAAGAGTCTGAGGTTGCTGTGAGCTGTGACACTACAGCACTCTACTAAGGGTGACATAGTGAGACTCTGTCTCAAAAAGAAAAAAAGAAAAGAAAACCTTATCACTCTGCCCATTTTTTTGGTAAGACAAAGTACAAGTCCTTTACAAGCTGCAGCTTTTCTAAAATATCTATTCTGTGGCTCACACCTATAATCCTAGCACTCTGGGAGGCTGAGGCAGGTGGATTGCCTGAGTTTAAGAGTCTGAGACCCAGACCCATTCTCTACTATAAATAGACAAACTAGTCAGGTGTTGTGACAGATACCTGTAGTTCTAGCTACCGGGGAGGCTGAAGTAAGAGGATTGTTTGACCTATAGGGTGAGCATTCTACCCCAGGTGACAGAGTGAGACTCTGTCTCAAAATAGAACAGAACAAAATAGAATAGAATAGAATAGAAAGCCTAAAAGAGACCCTTATAAAAAAAGAATGGAATAAAATAAAATAAAATAGCCAGGCATGGTGGCTCACACCTGTAATCCTAGCACTCTGGGAGGCCGAGGCAGATGGACTGCCTGAGTTTACAAGTTTGAGACCACCCTGAGCAAGAGTGAGACCCTGTCTCTAAAACAGCTGCACATTCCCAGCTACACAGGAGGCTGTGGCAAGAGAATCCCTTGAGCCCAAGAGTTTGAGGTTGCTGTGAGCTGTGACGCCATGGCACTCTACCAAGGGCAAGAAAGTGAGACTCTGTCTCAAAAAAAGAAGGAAAAAAAAAATTTCCCTTGGGCGGTGGCTGTGGCTCAATGGAGTAGGGCGCCAGCCCCATATGCCGGAGGTGGCGGGTTCAAACCCAGCCCCAGGACTCAGCACCTGTGGCTCAAATGGCTAAGGTGCCAGCCACATACACCTGAGCTGGTGGGTTCAAATCCAGCCCGGGCCTGCCAAACAATGATAGCTGTGACCAAAAAATAGCTGGATATTGGGGTGGGTGCCTGTGGTCCCAGCTCCTTAGGAGGTTGAGGCAAGAGAATCGCTTAAGCCCAGGAGTTGGAGGTTGATGTGCGCTGTGATGCCACGGCACTCTACCCCGAGCAAACCCTTGAGGCTCGGTCACAAAAAAAAAAAAAAAACCCAAAACCCACACCCGGCAAAAAACAAAACTGCCAAAAAAAAAAAAAAAAAGAAAGAAAGAAAAAAGAAATTTCTCTTCCATCTATTTGTTGACCAGCCTGTCTTCCCCTGTAAGTATGGATAAAGGACAAAGCGTGTCATATACATACCTAGTAGAGCTACTGAAAGTAAGTGATGAAGAATAATTTTTTTTTTTTTTTGAGACAGAGTCTCACTTTGCCACCCTCAGTGGAATGCTGTGGCGTCACAGCTTATAGCAACCTCAAACTCTTGGACTCAAGCAATTCTCTTTGCTTCAGCCTCCCAAGTAGCTGGGACTACAGGCGCCTGCCACAACACTAGGCTATTTTTTAGAACCGAGGTCTCGCACTTGCTCAGGCTGGTCTGAAACCCCTGAGCTCAGGCAATCCACTCACCTCTGCCTTCCAGAGTGCTAGGATGAAAAATAAATTTTTTAAAAAGTATAGATGCTCTTAGGGTGGTGCCTTGGCTCAGGGGAGTGGGGCACTGGTCCTATATGCCGGAGGTGGTGGGTCCAGGACCAGCCCTGGCCAAAACTGCAAAAAAAAAAAGTATACATGCTCTTAGTTAATGGGTGGGCTGGCTAAAAGGTAGATCCTTGAATGCCTATGCTACTAATTAATAGATACTAATACCTGCCAGGCACAGTGCTAAATGCAGTTTTCAGACTTTTACCTCAAATGATCTTAAAGCTCAACTAACAAGGTAGCTTCTAACATGTTAGACCTCTGTGTGTAACAAGTTAACACATAGAAGTTATCTTCATGCATAGTAAAGAAACAGACATTTTGTGGAAAAAATATTATTTGAGAGTTTAGATCTTTTAAATTCATAATGTATCAACATGTAGCTACTTGACACAATTGAAATCTATAATTTGGGTTATATACAGGGTGATCATACTTCTCATTTTGCCTACAATAGCAAGATACCTTAATTTAGTCATTACAAATACCCCTTTTGATTTTCAAATATGTTGTGGTTTAAATAATTATGTGTTAACACACAAAACTTATGTGTTAAGTTTGGGTATTTATTATTTATATTTTTTGAGACAGAGTCTCACTTTGTTGCCCTTGGTAGAGTGCTGTGGCATCACAGCTCACAACAACCTCAAATTCTTAGACTTAAGTGATTCTCTTGCCTCAGCCTCCCAAGGAACTGGGACTACAGGCGCCCGTTACAACACCTGGCTATTTTTGGGGTATAGTTGACATTGTTATTTGGCAGGCCTGGGCTGGGTTCAAACCTGCCAGCTTCAGTGTATGTGGCTGGTGCCCTAGCCGCTGAGCTATAGACTCTGAGCCTAGACAATAATTTATATATAACATAGTCACACATCACTTAACAAGGAGGATACATTCTCAGAAATTTGTCATTAGGCAATTTCGTCATCATACAAACATCATGGAGTGTACTTAACAAATGTATACCAAGCCTATTACACACTTAGGCTATACAGTACATTGTCTATTGCTCCTAGTCTTTAAGTCCTTCAAACCTGTATAGCACCTTATTATATTGCTATGTAGGCAATTATAACATGATAGTTAAGTATTTGTGTATATAAACATTTAAACATAGAAAAGGTACAGTAAAAATACGGTATTATGGGCTGGGCACAGTGGCTCATACCTGTAATCCTAGCTCTCTGAGAGGCTGAGGCTAGAGGATCATTTGAGCTCAGGAGTTTGACACCAGCCTGAGTAAGAGTGAGACCCCACCTCTACTAAAAATAAAACAAATTAGCTGGGCATTATGGCAGGAACCTCTAGTCCTAGCTACTTGGAAGGCTGATCCAGGAGGATTGCTTGAACTGAGAAGTTTGAGGCTGCTGTGAGCTAGGCTGAGGCCATGGCACTCAACCACGGGGCAACAGAGTAAGACTCTGTCTCAAAAAAAAAAAAAAGTGATAATAAAAGGCATTATATTATAGTACTAGTCTTTAGAAACATTTATCGTACATGCAAACTATTATTGATAGAAATATTATGTAGCACATGTCTGTGTTATATATGTATAAGTTATTTGGATAATACATTATATTACCCTAATTATAAGGTATTTTTAGATTGCATAAAAGTGACTTATCAACACTGTAATGCAAGGTAACCAGGACTTGAAAATTTTTGCAACTTTCTTTTCAATTCTGAGAGGCAATTTATTTCTACCTACCTCACTAGGTGGCAAGGAGAATAAAATAAATTTGTATTTGAAAGGGGTTTGAAAATATACACAATATACTAAGAAAAGAGATTGTTACCTTAAAAGATCCAGTTTTCTGGAAGAGTTCACATTTGAAGAAAAGATTGCGTCCTGTTACTTGATTCAAAATGGAGCTTGTTAGCACTGGTGTAAGGTGGATAAAATCTCGAATGTTGATATGAGCTTTTTCAACATCAGCAAAGGAGATGCAGTACTGAGCACACATGGTTCTGAAACCCAAGAATAAGAAAGCAAAGTCTGAGACAGTATGTTTATTGAAAAGATTTAAAAATGCAAAACACAAGGGAATAGACCTGGGGCCTGTGGTGTTCTGTGAGAACTGACTCCATTACTAGTATCAGAATTTCTGTATAGAGGAGACTTGTCTTGAAGCTGAATAAAGTTTTTCTGGTGAAGTTTTGTAGGAAGTAACGAATGATGATTATTCTAGGCTAAAGTCCACTCCCTACCACCCATCTCTTGGTACATCCACTGATCTTCACTTTGCTTTTCATTGTTGTTGTGAAGCTGCTTGACTGAATTTGGTTCAAAATTGGCCAAAAATTTGTATTTATAAAATTTTATTTTTTATTTATTTTATTATTATTATTATTATTATTTGTAGAAACAGACTCTCACTTTACCGCCCTCAGTAGAGTGCCGTGATGTCACAGGACTCACAGCAACCTCCAACTCTTGGGCTTCCATGATTCTCCTGCCTCAGCCTCCCAAGCAGCTGGGACTACAGGCGCCCACCACAACGCCCGGCTATTTTTTTGTTGCAGTTCGGCCAGGGCTGGGTTTGAACCCGCCACCCTCGGTATATGGGGCCAAAGCCCTACTCACTGAGCACAGGCGCCATCCTATTTATAAAATTTTAAACAAATTATTTAATAAAGAATAAAGAATGGAAGTGCACTCATGCCTGTAATCCTCGAAGTGCACAGTGCTCATCCTGTAATCCTGTAATCTCTGGGAGGGGCAGGTGGATTGCTTGAGACCAGCCTAAGCAAGAGTGAAACCCCATCTCTAAAAAGTAGCTGAGAAAAAAAAAAAAAATAGTTAAAAAAAAATAAAAAAATAAAAAGTGGAGCGGCGCCTGTGGCTCAGTGAGTAGGGTGCCAGCCCCATATGCCGAGGGTGGCGGGTTCAAACCCAGCCCCGGCCAATCTGCAACAACAAAAAAATAGCTGGGCGTTGTGGCAGACGCCTGTAGTCCCAGCTGCTCGGGAGGCTGAGGCAAGAGAACCGCTTAAGCCCAGGAGCCGGAGGTTGTTGTGGGCTGTGTGATGCCACGGCACTCTACCAAAGGGCCATAAAGTGAGACTCTGTCCCTGTAAAAAAAAAAAGAAAAGAAAAGAAAAAAAAAAGAAAAAAAAAGAAAAAGTAGCTGAGCATTGTGGCACCTGTAGTCCCAGCTACTTGGGAGGCTGAGGCAAGAGGATCATTGAGCCCAAGAGCAATGATGCCATGGCACTCTACTGAGGGTGACAGAGTGAGACTGTCTCCAAAAAAAAAGAAAATTAGCTAGAATCTTACCATTTCATAAATTAATTTGTGTTCATTTTCTGTTTCCTTCTGCTGTATATACATTATTCAACACTTAAAAACAAACATTTTGTTTACTCCTCTATTTGGTTCAGTTTCTTCAATATATATATATATATATATATATATATATTTTTTTTTTTTTTTTTAGGCAGAATCTTACTTTGTTGCCCTCAGGAGAGTGCCTTGGTGTCATAGCTCAAAGCAACCTCAAACTTTTGGGCTCAAGTGTTCTGTTGCATCAGCCTCCCAAGTAGCTGGGACTACAGGCGCCCACCACTACACCCGGCTATTTTTTTAGAGATAGGGTGTTGCTCTTGCTCAGGTTGGTCTCGAACTCCTGAGCTCAATCATTACACCTGCCTCAGCCTCTCAGAGTGCTAAGACTACAAGTTTGAGCCACTGAACCTGGCCTCATAATAATATTTTTAATAGGGTGGCACCTGTGGCTCAGTGGGTAAGGCGCTGGCCCCATCTACTGAGGGTGGCAGGTTCAAATCCGGCCCCAGCCAAACTGCAACAAAAAAATTGCTGGGTGTTGTGGTGGGCGCCTGTAGTCTCAGCTACTCCAGAGGCTGAAACAAGAGAATCACCTAAGCCCAGGAGTTGGAGGTTGCTGTGATCTGTGTGATGCCACGGCACTCTACTGAGGGCGATAAAGTAAGACACTGTCTCTACAAAAAAAAGAATCCGGTTCTGGCCAGCTAAAACAACAATGATAGCTGCAACAACAAAAGAAATAGCTGGGGGCAGCACCTGTGGCTAAAGGAGTAGGGCACCAGCCCTATATACAGGGGGGTGGCAGGTTCATGCCCGGTCCCAGCCAAAAGTGCAAAAAAAAAAAAAAAAAAAAAAAGCCAGGCGTTGTGGCAGGTGCCTGTAGTCCCAGCTACCTGGGAGGCTGAGGCGAGAGAATCGCTTAAGTCCAAGAGTTTAAGGCTGCTGTGAGCTATGGCAGTACAGCACTCTATCCAGGGTGATAGCTTGAGACTCTGTCTTAAAATAATAATAATACGGCGGTGCCTGTGGCTCAAAGGAGTGAGGTGCCAGCCCCATGTGCTGGAGGTGTCAGGTTCAGGCCCAGCCTTGGCCAAAAACTGCAAATAAATAAATAAATAAATAAATAAATAATATTTAGAATAAGTGTATTAAGCTTCCATTTTCCACTTTTTTAATTTTTTTTATTTTTGAGGCAGAGCCTCAAGCTGTCGCCCTGGGTAGAGCGCAATGGCGTCACAGCTCACAGCAACCTCCAATTCCTGGGCTTAGGCAATTCTCTTGCCTCAGCCTCCTGAGTAGCTGATGAGTAGCTGGGACTACCGGTGCCCGCCACAACGCCTGGCTATTTTTTTGTTGCAGTTTGGCCGGGGCCGGGTTTGAACCCATCATGCTTGGTATATGGGGCTGGTGCCCTACTCACTGAGCCAAGGGGCCACCCTTTTCCACTGTTTTTATTGTAGCATTTAAACATGAAATTTTGCTACTTTTCCTATTACAAAACCAATCCATGTTCAATAGAAAAACAATTTAATCTGAAAATACAAGAGATGCAAAAAAGAATATAAAAATAATCACTAAACCTTCCTACCCATAGACAATTGCTATCTAGACTCTGGTGGTTTCTCTTCCCAGGCCTACATATATATGGAGATAAAACTTTTTTTTTTTTAATACATTTTGGGAACTTGTTTTTGTCTGACAATATTATGAATATCTATGAATCTTATCAATAGGTATTTATTTAACTTTTTAATTTTTTTAAGAGATAGGGTCTTGCTATGTTTTCTACATGGGAGTCAAATTCCTGGCCTCACATGAACCTTCAGTCTTAGCCTCCTAAGTAGCTGGGATTTTAACACAAACCATTGTTTCCACATGTGCAACTTTAAAAATGGCTTAATAAGACTTCTTCTACGAAAATACCGTAAGTTAGGGGAAGTGATATGTGTGTATAGGTCCACCTATTTGGGAGGCTGAGCTCCTTGGGATTGCTTAAACCCTGGAGTTTGAGGCTTCAGTGTGATATGATCATGATCATACCCATGAATAGCCACTGCACTTTAGCCTGGGCACCATGCCAACACTCTGTCTCCAAAAGGGAAAAATAAGACTTAATTTTAGGGCAGCACCTGTAGCTCAGTGGTGAGAGCGTCAACCATATACACTGAGCCTGGTGGGTTTGAACCTGGCCTGGGCCTGCTAAAACAACAATAGCAACAACAACAACAAAAAAATAGCTGGGCATTGTGGCGGGCACCTGTAGTCCCAGCTACTTGGGAAGCTAAGGCAAGAGAATTGCTTAAGCCCAAGAGTTAGAGGTTGCTGTGAGGCCACAGCACTCTACCCAGGGTGACAGCTTGAGACTCTGTCTCAAAAAAAAAAAAAAAAAAAGCCTTTTACATAACTCTAATGAACTCTTAGATTTCCTTTTGTTGTTGATATTATGATAAATAATGTAATGAATAGCCTGTTGCAAGATCTTTGGGCTGGCCAGGTGAGGTGGCTTATGCCTGTAATCCTAGCATTGTGGGAGGCCAAGGTAGGAGGATTGCTTCAGCTCAAGAGTTCAAGATCAGCTTGAGCAAGAGCAGAAAAACAGAAAAAATGTTGGTAGGTCAGAGGTTTTTTAACCTGTGGGTCGTGACCCACAGGAACTGTATTAAAGGGCTGCAGCATTAGGAAGGTTGAGAACCACTGAGCTAGCTGGTGTGGCCGGCACCTGTAGTCCCAGTTAGTTGGGAGGCTAAGGCAAGAGGATCTCTGGAGCCCAAGAGTGTGAGGTTGCTATGAGCTATGATGCCAAGGCACTCAACTTAGGGCAACAGAGTGAGACTCTTTCCCCAAAATAAAAAATATCTTTGTGCACCTCCATATGCCCTTAGGGTAGATTCCATCAAATAGCATTTTATAACTAAAAGTCTGCATTTGATAGCCATGGCCAAACATTTCCAGAAGGGTTGTAGATTGCATCAATTTGTAATTTGTACTCCCCAACAGCAGTTTCTAAGAAATGCCAGTTTTCCACTTGCAAGGGGCTCCTAGCACTCTGGGAGGCCGAAGAGGGTGGATTGCTTGAGCTCTAAAGTTGGAGATCAGCCTGAGCAAGAGTGAGACCCTCTCTACTAAAAATAGAAAAATTAGCTGGGCATGGAAGCAGATGCCTGTACTCCCAGCTATTCAGGAGGCTGAGGCAAGGGGATCACTTGAGCTCAGGAAACTTGAGGTTGCTGTGAGCTGGGACGCCAGGGCACTCTGGCCAGGGGTGACAAAATGAGACTATCTCAAAAAAAGGAAGGAAGGAAAGGAAAAAAGGAGGAAGGGAGGGAGGCTCATTTTCCTTCATCCTTGCTGTCCCCCCCCCCTTTTTTTTTTTTTGAGACAGAGTCTCACTATGCCACCCTTGGTAGAGTGCTGTAGGGTCACAGCTCACAGCAAACTCCAACTCTTGGGCTTAAGCAATTCTCTTGCCTCAGCCTCCCAAGCAGCTGGGAATATAGGTGCCCGCCACAAGACTCAGCTATTTTTTGTTGCAGTTGTCATTGGTGTTTAGCTGGCCCAGGCTGGATTCAAACCCACCAGACTTGGTGTATGTGGCTGGTGCTGTAACCACTGTGCTACAGGCATGAAGCCGTTTTTGTTTTGGTTTTTTTGAGGCACAGTCTTACTTTGTTGCCCTCGGTAGAGTGCCGTGACATTCCAGCTCACAGTAACCAAACTCAAAACTCTTGGGCTCAAGTGATCCTCTTACCTCAGCCTCCCAAGTAGCTGGGATTGCAGGCATGTGCCACTATGCCTGGCTATTTTTAGAGACAGGGTATCACTTTTGCGCAGGCTGGTCTCAAACTCCTGAGCTCAAGCAATCCATCACCTTTCTCGGCTGCCCAGAGTGGTAGTGGTAGAATTACAGGCATGAGCCACCATGCCTGGCCTATTTTTTTTTTTCATAAGACAGGGTTTCCCTCTGTCACCCAGACTGGAGTGGCAGTGGCACAATCATAGCTCACTATAACTTAGAATTCTTGGGCTCCAGCAATCCTCCCACCCCAGCTTCCTGAGTAACAAGGACTATAGGCACATACTATCACCTCCAGCTATATTGCCCAAACTAATCTTGAACTCCTGGCCTCAAACACTCCTTTTGCCTCATCCCCTAAAAAGCACTGGGATTATAGATGTGAGCCACTGTGCTTGGCCTACTGTATTATTTTTATCTGTCAATTAAATGCATTTAGTAGTTTTAATTTACATTAATTACTAGTAATTGAACTTTTTTTTTGAGACAGAGTTTTACTATGTCACCCTTGGTAGAATGCCGTGGCGTCACTGCTTACAGCAACCTCAAATTCTTAGGCTTAAGTGATTCTTTTGTCTCAGCCTCCCAAGTAGCTAGGACTACAAGCACCCACCACAATGTGCCGCTATTTTTTTGTTGTAGTTGTCATTGTTGTTTAGCAGGCCAGGGTCGTGTTTGTACCCGCCAGCCCCAGTGTATGTGGCCAGTGCCCTAACCCTAACCTCGGAGAAATGGGCACTGAGCCATGATTGAACTCTTTTCTGTACATTGGCCACTTGTTCTTTGTGAATCCTTTTTATAAGAACTTAAAATTTTTTTTTTTTCAGAATATTGGTTACACAAATTGTTTTTGTACATTTTGAGTCCATCACCCAGAGTGTGTATTGTACCCATTAGATGTAAATTTACCCCACCCTCCCCTACCACCTGGTTGATTTTTGATCATTTCCATATGTGCACAGAAGTGTTGATCAGTTAGTTCCAATTTAATAGTGAATAGATGTGTTTGTTTTTCCATTCTTGGGGTATTTCACTCACAAGAATGGTCTCCAGTTCCATCCAGTATTGGTTTCACCACTTTTTTATGGCTGAGTAGTACTCCATGGTATACATATACCACATTGTATTAATACACTCATGTATTGGTGGGCACTTGGGTTGTTTCCACATCTTTGCAATTGTGAACGGTGCTGCTATAAAATACAAGTGCAACCCTTTCTGTTTTCTCTGCATTGGGAGCAGTTCTCCTGCCACAGGCCCTCACCTCCCAAAATGTACACCTGCTCAAAGTTTGTCTCCAGCCCCACCTTGGTCAAGAGCACTTCTCAGCTGCTGAACTGTCTGCAGTGGTGCTGAAATGCCCAGAGAGACACAGACAAATGAGAGTCTCAGCATCTTGGCAGTCTCACATCCCCAACCTCACTTGTCCCAGTACAGCTTCCAAATCAGCGCCGTTTCAAAGGACATCAGCACAGTGGCCAAGTTCATTGGGGCTGGGGCTGCCACAGTTAGGTTGGCTGGCTCTGGAGCTGGGATTGGACTATGTTTGGAAGGCTCTTCATTGGTTATGCCAGAAACTCTTCTTGGAAATAACAGTTCAATGCCATTCTGGGCTTTGCCCTCTCAGAAGCCATCAGATTCTTTTGCCTGATGGTGGCCTTTCTCATTCTCTTTGCAATGTAAAGAACCTGTCTCCACCTCCCATAGTTCTGTCCATCATGTCTCATCTGCCTGTATATTCCTTTTTCTATACCTCTCCAGGCAGCCTGGGGAAAGTGTGTAGCTCAGGGTTTGACAGAGGAAAAGTAAATAAATACTGGGTTGTTTTTTTTTTTTTTTTTTTTGTTTGTTTGTTTTGAGACAGAGTCTCAGTCTGTTGCCCTGGGTAGAGTGCCAGGTGTCATGGTTCACAGCAATCTCAAACTCTTGGGATCAAACAATCCTCTTACCTCAGCCTCCCACATAGCTAGCCTACAGGGATTGGCCACAATGCCTGGCTAGTGTTTTTATTTTTAGAGGTGAGGTCTCGCTTGATCTTGCTCAGGCTGGTCTCAAATTCTTGAGCTGAAGCAAAGCACCCACCTCAGCCTCCCAAAGTGCTATAATTCCAGGCATGAGCTATCACACCCAGCTAATAAATACTGTATTAATAAGAAAAAAATTTTGAGTGCAGTTGTCTTTTTTATAAAATGTCGTTTGGGTAAATACCCCATAATGGGATTACTGGATCAAAAGGTAGGTCTACTTTTAGTTCTTTGACAAACCTCAATACCTCTTTCCATAGAGGTTGTACTAGTTTGCAGTCCCACCAACAAGTATAAATGTTACTATCTCCCAGCATCCATGCCAGCATTTGTTGTTTTGATACTTTTTTTTTGTTTGTTTGTTTTGAGACAGAATCTCACTCTGTAGCCTAGGTTGGAGTGCTGTGGCATCAGTCTAGCGCATAACAACCTCAAACTCCCAGGTTTAGGTGATTTTCCAGCCTCAGCCTCTCAAGGCTGCTATAATGTCCAGCTAATTTGTTTCTATTTTTAGTAGAGATGGGGGTCTCTCTTGCTCAGGCTGGTCTTAACTCCTGACCTCAAGCAATCTACCTAACCTTGGCCTTCCAGAGTGCTAGGATTACAGGCGTGAGACACCACAGCCCTGCCTTGTTTTGGGACTTTTCTATAAAAGCCATCTTCATGGACAGTGCCTGTGGCTCAGTGGGTAGAGCACCGGCCCCATATACTGAGGGTGGGGTTCAAACCTGGCCCTGGCCAAACTGCAACAAAAAAATAGCCGGGTGTTGTGGCGGGTACCTGTAGTCTCAGCTACTTGGGAGGCTGAGGCAAGAGAATCACCAAAGCCCAAGAACTGGAGGTTGCTGTGAGCTGTGTGACTCCACGACACTCTACCAAGGGTGATAAAGTGAGACTGTCTCCACACACACACACAAAGCCATCTTCACTAGGGGTAGGTGATATATCAATGTGGTTTTGATTTGCATTTCCCTGATGATTAGGAACAGAGCATTTTTTCATGTTTGTTGGCTATTAGTCTATTTGCCCACTTTTTCTTAATCTTTTTTTTTTTTTTTTTGTAGTTTTTGGCCAGGACTGGGTTTGAACCTGCCACCTCAGGCATATGGGGCTGGCGCCCTACTCCTTTGAGTCACAGGCACCACCAGTATTTGCCCACTTTTTAATGAGGTCATCTTTCATTTTTTTAAATTCTGTTTTGTTTTCAGACAGAGTCTTACTCTATTGTTTAGGCTAGTGCTGTGGAGGTAGCCTAGCAACCTCAAACACCTGGGTGTAAGTGATTCTTCTGCCTCAGCCTCCTGAGTAGCTGGGACTGCAGGCACCCACAACAATCAGAAATTTTTCTTTTATTTTTAAGAGACGGGGTCTTGCTCTTGTGCAGGCTGGTCTCAAACTCCTAAGCTCAAGTCATACTCCTTCCTCAGTCTCACAAAGTGCTAGGATTACAGGCATGAGCCATCAGGCCAAGCCAGCTTGTGTAATCTTTTCTTGCTGATTTGCTTGAGTTCTTTATGGATTCTGATTATCAGAATTGATGGATGTATATCATGCAAATATATTCTCTCATTCTGTAGGTTCGTTCTATTGTTTGTTCCCTTGGTTGTGCAAAAGTTTTTAATTTCACTGGGCCCCATTTATTTTTGTTGTAGCTGTGATTGCTTTTGGAGTTTTCTTCATAAATTCTTTGCCTTGGCCAATATCTGTCAGTATTTTTCCAACGTTTTCTTCTAGAATTCTTTTTTTCTTTCTTTGGAGATTGAGTATCACTTTGTAGCCCCTAGTATATAGTGCTGTGGCATCATAGAGTTTGAGATTGAGTTTGGCAATCTCAAACTCTTGGGCTCAGGGCAGCGCCTGTGGCTCAAAGGAGTAGGGCGCTGGCCCCATATGCCAGAGATGGTGAGTTCAAACCCGGCCCCGGCCAAAAAAATACAAATAAATAAATAAGAATTAAAAAAACTCTTGGGCTCAAGAGATTCTTTTGCCTCAGCTTCCCGAGTAGCTGGGACTACAGGGGTGTGCCACAATACCTGGCTATTTTTAGAGACAGGGTCTCAATCTAGCTCAGGCTGGTCTTCCAATTTGTGAGCTCAGGCAATCCTCCCACCTTGGCCTCTCAGGATGCTGGGATTACAGGTGTGAGCCATTGTTCCCAGCTTCTTCTAGAATTTTTATAGTTTCATGTCTTAGGTTAAGTCTGTTAACCATCATGAATTAATTTTTGTGATCCTGTTTAAGTCTTCCACATGTGGCTATCCAATTTTCCCAGCACCATTTATTGAATAGGAATTATTTTCCCAATGTGTGTTTTTGTTTTCTGTGTCAAAGATCAGATGGCAATATGAGGATGGTTTTATATCTGGGTTCTATGTTCTTATCCATTGTTCTGTGTCTCTGTTCTTGTGTCAGTACCATGGTGTTTTGCTTACTATATCCTTGTAGTATAGCTTGAAGTCTGGTAAATTGATGCTTCTCCTTTTTTTTTGTTTGCTTAAGGTTGTTTTGAATATACAGGGTCTTTTCTGGTTCCCTATAACATGTAATTTTTTCTAGATCTGTGAGAAATAACATTGGCATTTTAATGGGGATTGCACTGAATCTGTAAATTAATTTGGGTAATATAGACATTTTAACAATGTTGATTCTGCCAATCCAGGAGCATGATATGTTTTTCCATTTATTTACATTCTGTGATTTCCTTCCTCAGTGTTTGGGAAGTCTCCCTGCAGAGGTCTTTCACCTTCTTAGTTAAATATATTTCTAGGTATTTTATTTTCTTTGTTGCTATTGTGAAAGGTATCAAATCTTTGATTTGATTCTCAGCTTGACTATTGTTGACATACAGGAATGCTACTGATTTGCATACACTGATTTTGTAACTTGAGACTTTGCTGATTTTCTTTCTTTCCTTTTTTTTTTTTTTTTTTTTTTTTAACAGAGTCTTTCTATGTCACCCTGGGTAGAGTGCAGTGGCTTCACAGCTCAACAGCTCACAGCAACCTCAAACTATTGGGCTTAAGCGATTCTTTTGCCTCAGCCTCCCAAGTAGTTGGGACTACAGGCGCTTGCCACAATGCCTGGCTATTTTTTGGTTGCAGTTGTCATTGTTGTTTAGCAGGCCTTAGCCGGGTTTGAACCCGCCAGCCTTGGTGTACGTGGCTGGCGCCCTACCCACTGAGCTACAGGCGCTGCCTGTTGAATTTATTTATTTATTTATTTATTTATTTTATCGTGTTAAAACATAGCAAATTTATTATTATAACCATTCTTTTTTTTTTGATGGCAGGTGGTTTTTATTCACAAATATAGGTAAATATGAGGGGCTAAGTATTTTGCAGAAACTCAGATTTCTACAAAGTACAAATAGTAGTGGTACATTTTGGTAACACAGAGATAATAAATAATTTAATACACACAATTTTAAGATAAAAGATAACCCAAATGGAAATGTCATCTCTTTACTGCTTGAGAAACATGTTGATCTTCTCCATTCTTAGGTGATCATCTATTTGCTTTCTTCTACTAAGTTGTCTGCCAATATTTGGGTTTGGAGGCTGAAGTGAAGGGCCTTTAAGAAATGCGTTCTGGGTGTCATCCTTAGTTACATGCAAGAAATGAGCTAAAATTCCATATAAAAGAGGTCTTATCTTTTTCACTGCTGCATATCTTGGATTTAGTACAATGCTTGCTAGATGGGAATAAATACCTGATTGTATGATCCTTTGATTTTTCAAATGCATTTAGTTCACGAATGAGAAATTGTCCAGTGGAACTACAGGTTGACCAGATTCTGCCAGGAGGACAGATGCTGTATACTTACATTTGTTGAATTCCATATACTCCCAAATTAATTCACTAATTAGAAAGTTTTCATAAGACAATGATGGTCGGGATTCACAGTCATCATCTAGGGTACTGAAAACTTCAGATCGGATTCTTGCTTTTAAATGCCCTAATACTCCCTCTTTTTCCAAGGTGCCCTTTAAAACAGCCTTCAACTTGGTGACACTTGCCCTTAACCATTCTTAAGTGTATAGTTCAGTGGGTGGCATAAAGAACATTCACATATTATCTCCAAATTAAAAAAAAGAACATTCACATACTAGTATCTTACATTTTTTAAAGAGGACTTAAGTGCCCAAATCTGCAGAGTTTTTGCCAAATCTTTAAGATAATTACTTCAGAATGAATTTATTTTCAATTACAGGAGTCTCTCGGCAGAACCTTTGAGATTTTTCTAGATAAAAGACCATATCATCAGCAAGCAGTGATAGTTTGACCTCCTCTTTTCCCATTTGGATAACCTTGATTTCCTTCTTTTGCCTGATTGCTCTGGCTAAGACTTACAACACTATGTTGAATAGAAGTGGTGGCAGTGGGCAACCTTGTCTGGGTTCCAGTTCTAAGGAAGAACACTTTTAATTTCTCCCAGTTCAGTATGATGTTGGCTGTGGTCTGCCATATACAGTTTTTATAATTTTGAGGTTCCAATGTTTCATCTATGCCTATTTTTTTGAGTTCTTATTAGGGGTGGTGCCTGTGGTTCAGTTGGTAAGGTGCCGGCCCCATAATACTGAGGGTGGCAGGTTCAAGCCCGGCTCCAGCCAAACTGCAACAAAAAAATAGCCAGACGTGCTATTTTTTTGTGATCCTGTTTTAAAGGATCACAAGGCGATAAAGTGAGACTCTGTCTCTGGGAAAAAAAAAAAAAGTTTTTATTAGAAAAGGGTGCTGAATGTTGTCAAATGCTCTTTCTGTATCTATTGTTTTTGCTTCTATTTATTTTTTGTTCTTTTTTGATGTGCAGCTGAATACAGTTTGTTAGGATTTTATTAAATTTTTTTTCATTTTTATTCATAAGGGATGTTAGTTTTGTAGTTTTCTTTTTTGTTGTGTCCTTTCCTGGCTTTGGTATCAAGGTGATAATGGCTTCATAGGATGAGTTGGGGTGGATTCTTTCCTCCTCAATGTTATGAAATAATTTCTGCAGTACAGGTATCAGTTCTTTGCAGGGCTAGTAAAATTTGAAAATTTGATCTGAAACCATCTGGTCTGTGATGGGTTTTTGTTGGAAGATTTTTTTATTGTTGCTCCATTACTTGATATTAGTCTGTACAGGAGTTCTATGTCTTTCTTTCTTTTTTGAGACAGAGTCTCACTTTGTCACCCTCAGTAGAGTGCTGTGATATCATAGCTCACAGCAACCTCAAACTTTTGGGCCTAAGTGATCCTCTTGCCTCAGCCCCCTGAGTAGTTGGACAACAGGCAGGTGTTACCAAGCCCAGTTAGTTTTTTAGTAGACATGAAGGTCTTACTCTTGCTCAGGCTGGTCTCTCAAAGTCCTGAGCTCAAGTAGTCACCTCAGCCACCCAGAGTGCTAGGATTATTGGTGTAAGCCATTGTACCTGGCCTATGATCTTTTTTTAAAATTCTTTTATTTTTTGCATTTTTTGGCAGGGGCTGGGTTTGAACCTGCCACCTCTGGTATATGGGGCTGGTGCCCTACTCCTTTGAGACACAGGCATGGCCCATGTGATCTATTTTTTTAATATAGGCATTTAAGGCTACATTTTTTTCCCCTTAGGATTGCTTTGGCAGCATCCTACAAATTTTGGTAACATGTGTCCTTTTTGTCATTTAGATAGAAGAATCTTCTGTTTTCCACCTTAATTTCCTCCTTGACCATTAATTGTTCAGCAGTTCTTAATTTCCATAACTTTATGTAGAGTTTGGTGTTTTTGTTGGTTTTTTTTTTTTTTTTTTTTTAGATAGTCTCACTCTGTTGCCCTGGATAGAGTACTGTGTCATCATTGTTGTTCACAGCAACCTCAAACTCTTGTGCTGAGCAATCCTCTTGGCTCAGCTGGGACTACAGGTGTGTGCCACTATGTCCACCTAGTTTTCCTATTTTTAGTAGAGATAGAGCTCACTCTTTCTCATGCTGGTCTCAAACTCCTGAGCTCAAGTAATACACGCCAGAATGCTAGGATTACAGGTATGAGCCACCATGGTTGGCCTGGAATTGATTTCTAATTTTATTCCACTTTAGTCTTAAAAGATATTTGGTATATTGGCATTCGAATCTGCCAGCTCTGGTGTATGTGGCTGGCACCCTAGCCGCTGAGCTACAGATGCCAAGCCTGATTATTTTTTAATAATTCAATTTATTTATTCATTTCCTGTATCATTTGTGTGGTTTCTTTGTGTTGGCTATCTTGGTATTTGGCAAATATACCAAATACCAAGATATTTGGTATTGTGGCTCAAAGAGTGGGGCACCAGCCCCATATGCTGGAGGTGGTGGGTTCAAACCTGGCCATGGCCTAAAACTGCAACCAAAAAAAAAAAAAAGATATTTGGTATAATTTCTATTTTATTTTAGTTTTTGAGACAGAGTCTCATTATGTCGCTCTTTGTAGAGTGCTATAGCATCACAGCTCACGGCACCCTCAAATTCTTTTGGGCTTAAGCGATTCTCCTGCCTCAGCTTCCCAAGTAGCTGGGACTACAAGCGCCTGCCACAACGCCCAGCTATTTTTTGGCTGTAGTTGTCATCGCTGTTTGGCTGGACCGGGCTGGGCTCAAATCCACCACCTCCAGTGTATGTGGCTGGCACTCTAGCCACTTGAGCTATAGGAGCTGAGCCATAATTTTTATTTTTTAAATTTTGTTGAGACACATTTTGTGGAGCAGGATGTGATCAATTTTAGAAAATATTTCATGAGCTGATGAGAAGAATGTAGTTTTGGGGGTATAATGTTCTGTAAATGTCTGTTAGGCTCATTTGTTCTAGAGTCCTGTTTAAGTCTATTGTTTCTTTGTTAATTTCTTGCTTGAAGGATCTGTCTCATTCTGTCAGTGGGGTGCTGAAGTCCCTGGCTATTACAATGCTGCTGTTTATAACTTTGTTCAGATCAGGTAGGATTTAGTTTTTAATCTGGGTGCACCTATATTAGGTACATAGCTATTAGGATTGTTATGTCTTCTTGTGGAATTGTTCCCTTTACCATTATATAATCACTTTGTGTTTCTTTACTTTTGTTGATTTAAAGTTTGTTATCTGTCATCAGAATGATTACATCAACTTTGGTTTACATTTGTGTGGAATATTGTTTTTCATTCTTTCATCTTGAGTCTGAAAGAGTCCTTGTGAGTTACATAGTTTCCTCAAGACAGCAGATATTTGGCTTGCATGTTTTAATGCATTCTGCCAGCCTATGTCTGTTCAGTGGAGAGTTCAAGCCATTCACATTTATTGAAAGAATTGTTAAGTGGGGTGGATTTCTATTCATTCTGTTGCATAGAACTTCATTTCTTTATTATACCTCTTGAGCCATTGTGGTATCTAGGATCTGAACTTTAGCATTTGGATGGTCTTACAGTGGTGGGTTTCTATTGTGCTGGTATATATATAGACAGGTCTTCCTCATAAAAGAAACTTAGTTTTGCAGAATACAATACCTCGGCAGGCCATTATTCTGTTTGAGATGACTGAGAATTGGGCCCCAGGCCCATCTGGCTTGCTAGGTATCAGTTGAGAAGGCTGAAGTTCTTCTGATGGGTTTTCCTTTATAAGTTACCTGATGCTTTCGACTTTTGATTTGTAGGAGTTCCTCTTCTATGTTAACTTTGGCTGGGCTGATATATGAAATATATGTTGTGGTAATTTCCTCTTGGTGATGAATCTCCTAGGAGTCTATTGCACTTCTAGTATCTGTATGTCCAGATTTCTAGCAAGACCTGGGAAATTTTCCTAGAGTAGTCCCTGAAATAGGTTTTCCAGCCAGCTCTTGTGTATTTTCATCTTCAGGGATGGCTATACTTATGTTGGGCCTCTTCACATAATCTCATGTTTCTTGTAGGCTTTGTTTGTTCCTCTTATTTATTTGTCCTTTCACTTCAGACTTATTTAATTCAATGGTATTGTTTTCTAGATCATTTCTTCTGTCTATTCTATTCTATTCTTATAGCTTTCCACTGTGTTTTGTATTACCTTGAATAAATTTTTCTTTTCCAGAAGCTATGGTGTTTGTTTTTTTTTTGAGACAAGGGTCTCACTATGTAGCCCTCAGTAGAGTGCTGCAGTATCACAGCTCACAGCAACCTCAAACTATTGGGCTTCAGTGATTCTCTTGCCTCAGCCTCCCAAGTAGCTGGGACTATAGGCGCCTGCCACAACACCCGCCTATTTTTTTTGTTGTAATTGTCATTGTTGTTTGGCAGGCCCTGGCTGGGTTCGAATCTGCCAGCTCTGGTGTTATGTGGCTGGCACCCTAGCCGCTGAGCTACAGGTGCCAAGCCTGATTATTTTTTAATAATTCAATTTATTTATTCATTTCCTGTATCATTTGTGTGGTTTCTTTGTGTTGGCTTTCTATTTTCTTTTATTTAATTGAGCTTCCTGATAATACATATTCAAAATTCTTTATAAGTTATTCCAATATTCTCATTTTGGTTGGTTTCCATTAGTACAGTTATTCTTTTGTTTTGAAGGTGTCCTTTCACTGTTTGTGTCCTTTCACTGTTTGTCTTTTACATTTCTTTTTTTTTTTTTTTTTTTTAAGAGACAGTCTGATTTTGTCGCCTTTGGTAGAGTGCTGTGGCATCACACCTCACAGCAACCTCCAGTTCCTGGACTTTAGCCTCCCAAGCAGCTGGAACTACAGGTTCCCACCACAACACCCAGCTATTTTTTTGTTGCAGTTTGGCTGGGGCCGGGTTTGAACCTGCCACCCTCAGTATATGGGGCCGGCACCCTACTCACTGAGCCACAGGCGCCGCCATTACTTTGTTTTTTCATGTATCCAGAGATCTTTGGCTTATTTCTGGATTTTCTTACGATTAAATAATTGCATGCTCAGTTTAATCTGAGACAGTGGGTGGTGCTTGTGGATGAGACTGAACTACACTCTGTATGATTCAGTCAATGCTGTAAAGGGCAGCAGGTGTCGCTTTTTAGAAAGAATATGCCTCAGTGTTGATTTTGGGTCCTATGACCAGCTCCAGTTCTTCAGAAGCAATTGATTGCCCCAGACAGTGAGTGAGGCCCTGGAACTTCAGGTGAGTCCTTATCTCTTCTACAGCAGAGGCGGGTAGGGAAGCCCAGCTGGGTGGGATTGGGTTGGGTGAGCTTGCCCTAAGGCTCTGTGACAAAGTATCTATTTAACAGGGGTCAAAGGTCTTCTTCTAGCTTCTAGGCAAAGCCACGGGGGAAGGGCCACAGTGATCTCATTCAATCATGTATCTCCCCTCCTTACTCCCAGCAAAAGCAGCTGAAACCTGCACACTGGATCTGGCCTGCAGGCCCATTCCCAGTCCCTGGAGATCAATCCCTTACCTTGCCTGGAAGAAGAATGCTGGTGTCTGCTCAGATTGCCCAAGCAAACTCTGCCTTAAAGTCCTGCTCTGATAGAATCACTGGGCAAGTGGCACAAGGGAGGACTGCCAGACAGGGAGCTCACCCTCCAAACACCCCTCAGTCCACAGCAGTCCCCTAGAGGAAAGGCCTGAGGCCCATTCCCTATGGAAGCCTCAGTAAGGTGGCTAAATTTATTTACTCACAGCTATAGGTGGGGGAGAAAGAGTTTGGAAAGGTTGGGGGCCCACACTCTGTGGAAGCCTCATTTGGTAGTTGCATTAAACAAGAGGAAAAGCAGTTCCTTTCAGCGCCAGCTTAACCATCTCTCAGTAGTCTCAGCTGGGGCAGAGGAAGGGGTGAAAAGGGCCTGGATAGGAGAAAGATAGTACTTTGGTCCAGCTGCGATGGTTCACACCTATAATCCTAGCACTCTGAGAAGTTGGGATGGGCAGATTGCTTGAGCTCAGGAGTTTGAGACCAGCCTGAGCAAGAGTGGGACCTCTGTCTCTACTAAAAATAGAAAAATTAGCTGGGCATTGTTGCGGGCTCCTGTAGTCCAAGCTACTTGGGAAGCTGAGGCAAGAGGATATCTTGAGTCTAAGAATTTGAAGTTGTGAGCTATGGCACCATGGCACACAACCCAGGGTGATAGAGTGAGACTGTCTCAAAAAAGAAAAAAAAAAGATAGCACTTTGGTTGTCTCTGTCTACCTCTCCAGAAGACAGCCCACTCAGAATGTCCAGGGTCATGCAGATCCCCTGGGGCCCATCTGTCCTCTATGGCTCCCACAGTCTGGACCGGAGTTGGGAAATGTTTGTGGTGGAACAAATGAGATGAAAACCGAGGGGCCCCTTGGAGGAGAAAGGTACACAGTGTGTGGAGATGCAATATGGCACCTGTTGTCTTGGCTTGGGTGTTGGGAATTGACCACACTGGCACTGGTGCGTTCTCTTCAAGAAGCTCCCATGTGGCTGGTGACAGCAGCCCTTGGGCTTCTGAGGATAGGAGTCTCCAGCAGCTCAGGAGCCCACTGACTGCTGGAGAAATGGGGGAAGGAGAAATAAATTGTTTTACCTACCCTTTTCGCTGGATTCTAAGCCTCTCGGGAGTGTATCTCTGCAGGTATCCTGCTCCTTTGTGTTCTGTTCCGCAACTTCTTCCCCTGGAATCTCTCTTGTGCGACTTCTGAAATCAATTTTTTGTTCTCGTGAAGGTGTTTGCACAACAGGTGGTTATTTATGGCATATGCAGAAAGTTGAATAGTAGCATTCCAGTTGGTAGGTATGATCTTCACATGATCTTTCAGAACCAGAATCTTCCAATCTGTGGCTTTACCCTTCTCTTCTTTTGTGAACCTTTTTTTTTTTTTTTTTTTTGAGTTACCCCTGGTAGAGTGCCGTGGCATCACAGCTCACAGCAACCTCAAACTCTTGGACTCAAGTGGCATCACAGCTCACAGCAACCTCAAACTCTTGGACTCAAGTGATTCTCTTGCTTCAGCCTCCTGAGTACCTGGGAGTGTAAGTGTCATCACATTGCCCAGCTATTTTTAGAGATGAGGTCTGGCTCTGGCTCAGGCTAGTCTAGAACCTGTGAGCTCAGACAATCCACCTACCTTGGCCTCCCGTAGTGGTAGGATTACAGGTGTGAGTCGCCGCACCTGGCCCCTTCTTTTGTGAACTTTTAGCACACCCATTTACTGACTGAATTATCTTTTTTTTCTGAAATTCCACATTTATCAAAAACTAAATTTCTATTAATGCCTGGGACCTTTGCATTTTGTTCCATTTTATCAGACTGCTAGTTCTCATTCCAGTTATGAATTGTATTATGTTCTCCCTTGATTACCCTTTCTAAATTCCGCTGGCTTTCTTCACACATCAATTCTTTCAAGTGAACGTTAGAATTTCTTTACCTAGGTTGCCATAAATTCCATCGTTAAGTAGATAAATGAGTGGAGTGCTGTTTATGTTGTTGGTGAAAGAGGAATAGCGGACCTATCCATGGGAAGGCAGATATCTAAAGGGCAGGATGGAAGAATTATCAGTAAGCCAGACACCATCCCTGGGTGAAGTCAACTTTCTCAATGTAGCCTGGATCTACATTCCCACATTCCAAACAGCAAGGTGGAATGTTACAACAACCTTTCCCCAGGCCCCATACCTACTGCCAGTGACAGGATTGACATCTTCAAGGTGGAGGCCACCTGTGTTCGGGATTACCACATTTTGTGTGGCCTCTAAGTGCCTCTAAGTACAACTGACGGTTCCGCCATCCACACCTGAGTCCAGTTCCAAGTCAGCTACCTGCCCATACTGGGAGCCCAGTTCTACTAGTTCTCATATGTGAACCACCTAAGGCTGTGTATGGGCAGAGCACCCTTTTTGGGTTCTGAAAGCCAAGGCCCATGGAGGAACTCATGACCCTGGAGGAAGAAGATGGTGGCTCTGACATCCTGCTGGTTGTCCCCAATGTAAATGTGCTGCAGGTGAAAACAGCAGCAGAGTTGTGCCAGGTAAGGGAGTAGGAGGACAGAATTGCAGGGGCCCCTTCCCAGTTCACCCTCCCCTCACTTGTAGTATCAACCAAAATTATACAAAGTCCTGCCTTCAGGAAGTCTCAATCTAACAGACAGACATGAACATGTCAGACAGGAAAGCAAGCCACCCACAGGCTTGCACAACTCCAGATGTCATAAGAATTTTTTGAGCCTTCCTTCTCCAAGGGCTATTTTCCTGCCCTAGGCCCTAGAGAAAGAGCCAGATGGTGATCGGAGGCTATTCCAAGAAACATTCAGAGGAAGGAGAGGATAAGACCTGCTTCTAGGACAAGTGAGAACAGATACGGAGAGGCTCAGACCTATACTGTCCAGCAGGGGAGGGGCTTAACCCCTGTGGCTCTTGAGGACTTGAAATGTGACTAATCCAAATTGAGATGTACTGTATGGGTAAAATACACATCAGATTTTAAAAATGTCGTATTTTAAAAAGAATGTTAGGCTGGGTGTGGTTGCTCATGCCTGTAATCGTAGCACTCTGGCAGGTTGAGGTGGGAGGACTGCTTAAGCTCAGGAGTTGGAGACAAGCCAGAGCAGGAGGAGAACCTGTCTCTACCAAAAAAAAAAATAGAAAAATTAGCCAGGCATAGTGGTGCAAGCCTGTAGTCCCAACTACTTGGGAAGGTGAGACCTGAGGATGACTTGAGCCCAAGAATTTGAGGTTGCTGTAAGCTATAATGATGCCATGGCACTTTACCTGGGGCAACAGAGTAAGAGGCTGTCTCAAAAAAAAAAAAAAAAAAGAAAAAAAAACAATGTTACTAGCCAGGTGCCTAAAGAATATAATACCTTATCTAAAAAGCAATAAAAATATATAGTATATAGGAATAAATTTAATGGCATGTATAAGACACAAGTGGAAACTATGAAAACTTCATCGAGGGTGGTGCTTGCAGCTTGGTGGGTAGGGCACTGGCCCCATATGTTGAAAGTGGCGGGTTCAAACTCAGCCCTGGCCAAATTGCAACAGAAAAATAGCCGGGCATTGTGGCGGGCACCTGTAGTCCCAGCTGCTCGGGAGGCTGAGGCAGGAGAATCGCCTGAGCCCTGGAGTTGGAGGTTGTTGTGAGCTGTGTGAAGCCATGGCAGTCTACAGAGGGTGATAGGGTGAGATTCTGTCTCTAAAAAAAAAAGAAAACTTCATTGAGAGACCCAGTCATGATGGCTCAGCTCTGTAATCCTACCACTCTGGGAGGCTGGTCAGGAGGATCACTTGCGCTCAGGAGTTTGAGGTTGCTATAAGCCAGGCTCAGGTTAGGTGACAGAGTAAAATTCTGTCTCAAAAAACAAACAAAAAACCAAGCTACAGACCCCAATCATTTTTATACCGATTAGATGTGCAGATGATACTATTTTGGACAGACTGGATTAGATAAAATATTATTAAAATTAAAAAACATACATAAATGGGGCTGGCATTCTGGGAGGCCGAGGAGGGTGGATTGCCTGAGCTCACAGGTTTGAGACCAGCCTGAGCCAGAGCAAGACCTGTCTCTAAAAATAGCCAGGCATTGTGGTGGCGCCTATAGTCCCAGCTACTCGGGAGGCTGAGGCAAGAGAATCGCTTGAGTCCAAGAGTTTGAGGTTGCTGTGAGCTATGATGCCACAGCACCCTACCGAGGGCAACAAAGTGAGACTCTGTCTCCAAAAAAAAAAAAAAATCCAAACAAACCCAAAAACATACATAAATGGAGACATAATTGACTCTTAAAAAATATTGAGTCTTGGGGCAGCACCTGTGGCTCAGTGGGTAGGGTGCCGGCCCCATATACCGAGGGTGGCGAGTTCAAACCCAGCCCTAGCGAAACTACAACAACAACAACAAAACAACCAACCAAACAAAAATATCGAGTCTTGGCCGGTGCACTGACTCACACATGTAATCCTAAGCACTCTGGGAGGCTGGGCGAGGTGGGTGGATTGTTTGAGCTCATGAGTTCAAGACCAGCCTGAGCAAAAAGCAAGACCCTGTCTCTACTAAAAATAGAAAATCTGAAGCAAGAGGATCGCTTGAGCCCAAGAGTTTCAGGTTGTTGTGTGATCTATGATGCCATGGCACTCTACCCAGAGCAACAGCTTGAGACTGTATCAAAAAAAAAAAAAAAAAAAAAAGAAAGAAAAATTGAGTCTTCCCAGGAATATGAGTGCCTTTCAATTTTAGCAATCTTTTTGTTTTAGATTTCTCACAGAAATTTTTTTTTTTTGAGACAAGAGTCCCACTCTGTTGCCCTGAGTAAAGTGCTATGGTGCCATTGCTCATAGCAACCTCAAACTCTTGGGCTCAAGAGTCTCTTGCCTCAGCCTCCTAAGTAGCTTGGGCTACACGTGCCCCTCTCCACCCCAATGCCTGGCTAGTTTTTCTGTTTTTAGTAGAGACAGGGGTCTCTCTTTTGCTCTGACTGGTCTCAAACTCCTGAGCTCAAGCAATCCACCTGCCTGGCCTCCCAGAGTGCTAGTATTATAGGGCTGAGCCCCTACGGTTGGCTATCTCAATAAAGTTTTCATAGTTTCCACTTGTGTCTTATACATATCTGATTAAATTTCTTCCCATATGCCATATATTTTTATTGCTTTTGAGATAAGATGTTATATTCATTAGTTTTTTTTTTTTTTTTTTTTTTTAATGAGGCTAATTGTTTTACCTAGGCTGGTCTTTAAAACCTGGCTCAAGTGACATACCCAAAAAAACCTCTGGATTACCAGGGAAAAAATGTGGATTGACACCAC
>CAUYPK010160682.1:0-17552 GCA_963574355.1 Loris lydekkerianus | reverse complement strand
CGTCAGCCAATAGCAATGGGCAGTAGCTACCAACACGTCAGCCAATAGCAATGGGCAGTAGCTACCAACACGTCAGCCAATAGCAATGGGCAGTAGCTACCAACACGTCAGCCAATAGCAATGGGCAGTACCGACCAATAGGTCAGCCGATAGCAATGGGTGGACCTTATTTAGATACCAGTACGTGGTGTGCCCACCAGTACGTCTTAGGTAACTCTTTTGTCACTGGACAAATATTTATTGAGCTTCTTTGTGCCAGGCACTATTACGAACCCTGGGAATGCAAAGATGAGAAAGGAAGAAGGCCTAGTTTTTGCCTGCTTAGCTTCCTCCACTTCATCATGGTCCTTGAAGCTCTAGCCAGGCACTGGGATGCCATCTGGGTGCTGGGGAACTCTCAGCCTTGACAAGAAAGTGGTGTGTTTTAGGTTTCAGTCCTTACTTCATTGCACTCTTACACGTTTGATCTCATAGTTGTCATTTTTACAATGTAAAGAATAAGTTATTCATCTCTTTCTGCTTTGAGGCTTATAGAAATTAGTGCACTATTCCAAAGGTGCTAAGACATCTAGACCAGAGGGAAACTGCATAAAAATGGCTTGGTGAGGTTTATAAGTCACACTGTTCATAGGCAATTATTGACTATGATGTATAATTAATGTTAATTATTACCCATTGAGCCCTCTCTTCAAACTCTTCAGCCACACATAATGCAATTAGTCTCTCCCTCCTTCCCGTTCTGTTTCCTTGACTCAGGTAACATCACACGTCCCTGCTTTTCCTCCTGCCCCAATAGCTGGACCTTTTCAATTTCAGGGCTTGTTTCTGCTCTTCTAAGGTTTGAAGGTCTTCTGGGCTCAGTCAGGACCCTCTTTCCTCTCTCTGCTTTCTTTCTGGTTGGGTCTTCTCGGGTTCTGTGGCTTTAAATGCCACCCTCGTCTTCACCTTTCTTCCCTGCCCTCATCCTGTAGCCTGTCCCCTGCTTACAGCTCTGCTCAGATTCCCCACATTATATCTGCCTGCTCTGTTCCAAACGAAACTCCCAAAACTTGTTTCCCCCAGTGCTCCCAGGCTCAGAAAATACTTCTGCCACTCACTCCAGCGGTGAAGCCACGAGCCCGAGTCGTTCATTCCTCCCCTTTCCTCTCACCTCCATCGTCCAGTGTGTCACCAGGATCTCTTGAAGGTTTCAAGGACCTATCTGTTTCTCTGTCTTCACTGCCAGCCCTAGGTCCAAACACAGCTCTGTTTTTTCATTTATCACACCTGCCCCAGCGGGTAGTGACTTTGTTTCAGTATTTGTGTGCTGCTTGCCTGTCCCACTGGACTCCACTGGAGATTCCTCCATGGCAGGAATTGTTACATCTTGTTCGCTGGACAAGTCACACTAGGTGGGACTTTCCATACCTGCAGATCACCTAGGAAATAAACGTGTTGATTTGAATTGAATGGGAGGTTATTAATGACATAAAATAGGAGTTCATTGTATTAGCTGAATTCTTCCCTATGTTGGTGCCCTGTCATAGCTTAAAGATAATCTTGTTTCTTTGCAGAAAATTACAGAGCCATGTCTTGGCTCCTCACTGCTTACCTTATGATCATGGCCTGTGAAAAGTTCCATTTAGGCTTAATGTTAAATGGAACTTTGCTCATATTCAAGTGCATTAGTGGGACATTTACAGAGCTTAAGATGTTCCTTGCTGGCCATTTCCCCAGAGATAAAAATCTCAAATAAATGATGCATCAGCAGGCTATCTCCATCGCTTTTAGCTGCCACCAGATACTCCGTTCTCCTTAGGGGGCCTTTTTCACTTACTGACGTTAGTGAGATCAATGGTTAGTTCACAATTTTATGGTTAGTGTAACCAAAAATATTTTTTGTATCCAATGCTATTTTATGTTACAGGCATGATATAGAAATCTGTTATATATATACTAAGTTTAAATATAAACTTAGTAAAATTAGCATAATTTTAGGATACACTAAAATATTGCCTGATTTGAATTAATAAAGTGGCGATCAGACTGAATTGTGAAAATGGAAGAAAAAAAAAAGAAACTTTTTTTTTTTCAAAAAAAAAAAGAGAAATTTCAGAAAGGAAACATTCATTTCTTATTCGAATTCTTGGACATAATTTGAACTACTAACAGCAAAGAATTTACCAAATAGATGTCCTTTTCTTTTGGAAATAGAAAAAACTCCTTTCTACTAACCATATTAATGAGTTACTAAGGAAAGGATGATGTTAAATACGTTAAAATAATTTGCTTACTTCACTTAAACTTTCCTCATGGAAACTGGTAAATCTCTTCCTTAAAGATATGCAAATTTCATAATATTGAGGAAAGAGACATACGTGATCTATTAGGAGACTTTAGTGCTACAAAGTGCTACCTATTACTGATTCTGTTGATTAGTATTAATAACTGGGTACTCATAAACAAATTAACTTCTCTGGTTCTCTTAAAATATGGGTATCTCATCTAGCAATTTCTCAGGTTCCTGTGATTCAAAAAGTGGGTGAATCAATTATTAATTAATTTTAATCAAATTTGCAATAACAGAACCTTACCTTGATGTCACAAACTCCCTTCAAATAGTCATTTTTAATATTGATCATTTAAAAATGTTTCACCTTTCTTGTATGTGTTTTGTCTATACCAAGGGAGACAATTTAAATAGAGACAAGGTTTAGCTGGTCTGCTATCCCTGTAGTATCTAAAGGCCGGGTGACCACTCCCTAGATGGGGAAGGCTGATTTTAATTTTTAAGAAATTGCTTTTAATTTAATATTTAATGAATCAGCCCATAGGTATTGGCCACCTGAGCACTGCTCAGTATATAGAAGAAAGCACAAGTTTTAACCTCTGTCCTTGGGCAGACAAGATGCATGAGAAATGAATAAGTGTTTGTTGAGCCCAAATGCACAATATGCAGCACAGCCCTTGTGAAGGAGGTCAGCTGGGCCTGGGGACAGGGAGCCCTCTATGGAAAATGCTAAAGTAGGCCTGACTTTTGAAGGTTGGGAAGATTTCATTGGAAAGGAGTAGAGGAAAGGCCAGTGCAACTGATGAGAGTGACTCTTATGAGGAAGGGGGCTGTAGGGCTATGATATTGGAAAGTCATCTCAGTAAGATAGTGAGGAGATGGCCTGGTTAGAGGGTACAGGTGAGGGGCACTGGGAAGTAACTTCAAGTAGGCTAGGTAGTGCCAGATGCAGAAAGCCTCATAGAGTGTGACCATAACAACTTTAATTCCATTTTAAGGTTTACTAATTTAATGGGACATGCTTTCCTGTGCCAATCAAATTTTTCCAAGTTAGGGAAACATTGAATCAAACCATCTGAGATAATTTGGGTATATTGTCTTTCCTAAGTAGCTTAGCTTTGCAATCCTGAATGTGAGGAAGGGATAGGCCTCGCTAGTAGATGGATGTGCGATCTCTAACATTTGCTCTTTAACATTCTTTTGTTACCTCAATAAATCTGTGTCATTCATGACAACGTGTAAGTCAAGCAGAGGAGAAACAGCCTATTGGATGACAGGCTTAAGTGAATCTTGCCATATGCTCTAATAGTCAACATATGGGCCTCTGTCAGCCTGCAGTGGCAGGAATTTCCAAAGACTCGGGCCTATCCAGAGAGAGAGAGGAGAAGGAGAGAGAAAGAGGGAGCCCTTGCTCCAAGCCCCAGAAGTATGGGTCTGGGAACTATTAGCAAGAGCCCCTCTGCTCCTCCTCTGCTGTCAGGAAGATGCATGTTAGTGGAGACAGAAATGTTTTTACACTGGGAACCCTGACTCCATTATTAATTTTATAGCTCTGGGGATGGGATGCTTTAGTCTGTAAAGTTCCCTCAGTGTTGCTCCACCAAAAAGTGTGTTATGTGGTCCTGAACGTATTCGATTTAGAAACTCTGATTCTTCATCCTCCTTCCCCACGCACATGTGAGCTCTTACACAAGTCAGGATGAGGACGGCACACTTGGGGAAGAGTAAGGTCTATCAGACTGGGGCAGCACCTGCCCACAAAATGGACGTTTCTAAACCTTACCAAGTCTGCCGTGATCTTCTGGACACAGTTTAGACAGATGACCTCATAGCACCTTGATAAAATGTTGACAAGAAGGTTGGAGTCTGAGCTTGGGTTGTTGTGGCCAGGCAGGCCACACATGTGGACACACTTCACAAATATAAAGCAAAAGGAAGTCAGGGAAATGAGCTTTCAACTTGTCACTTCTCTTATACATGAACTTGTAACTCAAATTGCAATATGAAATAATATTATAAAGCAAAATAGGAATGATTTTGTAGAATAAACATGTTCAATGTGAAGCATCCACGTATATGTTTATCCTTTTAAAGTATCATGTGAGAGACTCCAATGATAGGACCAGTAATTTAAAATATTTTTTAAATGTCTCCCTTGGAGGATTTTTAGAACCAATCACACATGCTTTTGTAGATATGGTGTGGTGAAAATATTTGCCCTATAAAAATCAAGTTAAGGGTCACTCCTGTGGCTCAAAGGAGTAGGGCACTGGTCCCATATACCAGAGGTGGCGTGTTCAAACCTGGCCCCGGCCAAAACCGGCAAAAAAAAAAAAAAAATCAAGTTAATTGTTAAAAGGGTTCAGAGAATCTTAGAATGAAGTATAAAGAGTTAGGCAAGTGATCAAGTGAAGTCGTTCCATTTTTGAGGAGGTGGGAATGGATGCTATTGGCTTCCTTGAACCATCAATTTCCACTTAGAGGGCCTCTTCCCATTTGCACCAGAGACAGATGTAAAAACCACCCCTGAGGGCACATAATTTTGGAGATGTGTGTCCTAGCATTGCAAAGAAATACTTCTCAGTCCTTAAAAAGGTTACAGGAATCTCCTTTGAACGCCAGCACAAGGAAAATGCAGCAAAAACTGACGCCATGTTAGTCGCTTTTACATTTTCTTGCCTAACTTCAGATCTCTTAATGGTCAACAGCATATTATGAGCAGATAAAAACAGGCTTCTTTTCAAAAAAGTTACATGTCACGACTTTTGCAAGTTCTTCATTAGATAAAAGAATTAAGGGAGAGAGCAGGAAGATGCTACAGCACTGGTCACATACTGTTAGAAGGGAACCTGCTTTCTGGTGCCTGTCGGGGCACCAGTACAGGGCACTTTGTGGAAGGGCAGACAAGCTGGTTTCAGGTCTTGACCTTGCCACCAGCTAGCTGCGTGAGCTTGGGCAAGGTTAACATCCCTGAACCTCTATTTCCTGTTCTCTAAAATGATGATGGTAAAAGTACCTTCCACATAAAGCTGTAAGAATTAAATGAAATAAGGCAATTACAATACTTATCACGAGGCCTCGCCCACACAAGTGCTCCATAAATATCGGCTCCAGATATGAACAAAAATAAAAGAAAGGGAGTAAAACAGGAGGTAGAGGAAAAGGAAGGAAGAAGAATGAAGGTGGGGGAAAGGAAAAGAAAGGAAAATATGGATCAACTTTCCAGCTTGGAAAATGTAAAACTTGCCCGTGGGTTTAAGGCTGATAGGTGTAGCTGGGTTTATTTCTGTTGTGATCAGAAAAGGGATGAGTGACTCTCTGATTTGGAAAAAATGATCTGGAACTATGTGTTTCAAATATTTAGAACTAAACAAATAGGCAGATGTAAAACTCAGTGGCTCCCTTTCATTAAAAAAAAAAAATACACACATACATAAATGCATAGTCTTGATTCGTTTATTTTAAGCATAACGGTGATGCTCTGTTTGGGGAAGACTGATGGGAGGTCTTTGAGACATTATAGTTCTAATTCCATCAATAATAATGGGTCTTTATTATAATTCAGTAAGGGAAAGTAGCACCAGCAAACCCAAAATTCTCTTTCAAGAGTTTTGATGAAATGGCTCCATATTCTGCTAAAATGACAAGTGTCACATCTGCTTTTCTGCTGTATAGCCAGTCATTAGATCTAATTAGATCCAAGCCTAAAGCAGGGCCAATTTGTCATCTATCACTAGGCCACCTCATCCTCCCTTCCAGCTTCAGAGACTGCCCTTCCCTGCTCTGTTGGCCCCTTCCCTGGTGCCCGCAGATATAACCTCAGCACTGATCTCACTTTGGTGGCTTTCAATCCTCAAAAACCCTCTCTCATCTTCTTTCTTTTGGGCCCTCATTATGCCCTGTTGGGGCAGCCTTTTGGGGCAGATTACTTGTATTTTCCAGCAGTTTATAACTGTGCAGTGAACCACTGAAACATCTCATTCCAGAGTCTTGTTTCCTATACTGAAACCACTTCTCAGTTAAGCTTTTGTCAGCGCTCACTGCTTTGTTCCTCTCTCTGAACTCTGATGGTGTTCAAGTCACCCTACTGAGCAAGCCTTCCATCCAGTCTTCTGCCTTTGGGGGACAAGAGACACCATAACCACTGGACCACAACCATTGAGCCGAGTTAGACCATCAGCTCAATCCTCGTTAGGCTTCAAGCCACTAGGGAAAGACCACCAAGTTAGATGTCAGAAAGAGACCCCCAGCCTGAGTCAGCAACAAGACACTTCGCCTGCCTGTCCTTGCTGCCTAACCCCACCACCCCAAGGGGCCACAAAGAATTGTAATGGTAGTGGACTTCTGTTTTGGACAGCTTCAGGTCAGTGGAAGTGAAGGATATTTACTGGTGTGCAGGGCTTAGGAACAAAACACAAAAAGGTGAAAATGTACAGCTGCATTTGGGATGTGAAGGGAGAACGCTCTTTGTGCCCCCTGAGGGTCTCATTCACACCTATAGCTTCAGTCACCACCTTTGGGCAGAAAATTTCCCAGTCTGCGTCTCCATCCCAGCCCCTCTGTTGAGTCCCAGAGAGTATGGCCTGCAGACATTTCTATGCAACTTGTCACAGCAAACTCCACATGTTGAAAACTGAAGTCATTATCTCTTCCCAATCCAGCCCCTCCCCAGGCGTTCCCCACCTCAGGGAGTCACCAGCGCCAGCACAGTCACTCACACCAGGACCTGAGGAACCCTCGGGGACTCTTCTCACCTGCTCCCCAGCCATCCACTTAGTCACCGTGTCCCGCCCATCCTGCCTCTACGCTTCTCACTGCCGCTGCCCTCACCAGGCTGCTCCTCATTCTCCCCGGCACAGTCTTGGTCTCCAACTTGTCCCCTGGCCCCTCCCTCTGGCCCCCTCGCTCCATGCAGCGCTCACGCTTGGTGATCCTTCAGAGGCACCCATCAGATCACGCTGCCCTCCTCAGCAGCACCGCACCGCCCTCCAGCTGCAGTTTAAACCCCGATCCTCCACCATTCCAGCCTCATCTCCTGCCAGGCCCCCTGCTGAACACGCTGTTCCAGCCACAGGGCACACGTTCTGCTCCCCACCTGTTACAGAGCTGTGTTCATTTCCTGGCCGTCACAGGTGCGGTTGCCACCTTTCTCCTTTTTTTTTCCCTCTCATCCACCCTTCCTCGTCTCCCTCCTTCCCTTCCTCCGCCTCCAACATGACCACCTTTCTCTTCTTAGCTTGGTATTGAAATATAAAAAGCATGCAGACAAGTGCACGGTCCCATGTGTACAGCACAGTGAATTTCCTCAGTGAACACACCCATGTAACCAGTGCCCAGATCCACCACCCAAGAGGCCCAATATTCCAGAAGCCTCCCCCCCCCTTTTCTCTTCTCCCCAGAAAAAATGACTTCTCATACTTCTAATAGCATTGGCTAGTTTTGTTTTTGGTTTTTTTTTTAATCATTGTTATACTTTTTATAAATGAACACTTAGTCTCAACTGACAACCTGGCATCAGGGATCTATTGCTGCGTAAGGAACCAGCAGAAAACAGAACGACTCAGCAGCCCCAAACAATCCCCTGTCACATGGTCGACCTCATGGTTCCTCATGGCTGTGCTCTCTGCCACCTGCTCCATAACCAGGCTCCATGGGAACTGGGCCCGCTCTGGCTATCCCCGTGTCTTCCCCTCTGTTCCCTCCTCAATCTGCTGCACTCTGGATCATCTTCCACTCTTTACTAAACTGTTCTCCTCAAGGAAGCCCCAGTTACCTCCCTATCATGAAGCCCAAGGAACATTTTTCAGTCTTTTCCTGCTTGGCAATCCCTCTGTCCCTAATTCAGTGAGTCACCAAGTTCTCGTGACTCGCCCTCTTCAGCCTATCCAGCATTTGTCCTGCTTCTGTCTCCTCTCATTGTGTCTTGTCTGGACTATTCCAACAGCTTCCAGCCTTCCCTCCCCGCCCAAAATGTTCTTCCAGACTTATCCTCATGTCGTGTTTTGTGATTAAAACTCTAGAGCAGCCCACCACCCACCATAGAATAAAAATCTATCTGCAGCATGGTGTAAAGTTACTTTAAACAGTCACATACCAAAGGGTTGGGTCAGGAAGCGAGTTTTCACATCTGGTTAAGGTGGACAACCGATCATGTGAAAACAAACTGACCATTCCTCCTCACAGTTGGTAGACAACTATTAACTTGTTGCTCCAACCTCCCTCTCTAAGCTCTTTGCCCAATGCCTCCCTGCAACCCCTACCCCGTGCTGCCTAGCTCACCTTAAATCTATACTCATTTGTGAACCTGCCCTGGGAATTTCAGTGAGGAGGGTCTCCCTTGTCTGGAATGCTATTTTCTCCACTATCTACCTGCAGATCCTCTACTCCTCCTTAATATCCTATCTCTAATGCCACCTCCTCTCTAAAACCACATAGATGATGGCTATTTTTCTGGTCTTGTGACTATTAATATTAATGCTAAGGAATATCATTATTGGCCAGGTGCAGCGGTTCATATCTGTAATTCTAGTACTCTGGGAGGCTGAGGCAGGAGGATCACTTGAGGTCAGGAGCTTGTGACCAGGCAGGACACAGTGGCTCATGCCTGTAATCCCAGCACTCTGGGAGGCCAAGGTGGATGGATTGCTTGAGCTCAGAAGTTTGAGACCAGCCTGAGCAAGAGTGAGACCCCCTATCTATTAAAAATAGAAAAATTTTAGCCAGGTGTGTGGCAGGTGCCTGTAATCCCAGCTACTTGGAAGGCTAAGTCAGGAGGATTGCTTAAACTCAGAAGTTTCAGGTTTGCTGGGAGCTAGACTGATACCATGGCACTCTAACCTGGGCAACACAGTGAGACTGTCTCAAGAAAAGAAAGGGAGGGGAGGAGAGATAGAGAGAGAAAGAAAGAAAAATAAAAAGAAAGAAGGAAGGTGGGAAGGGAGGGAGGGAGGGAGGAAGGAAGGAAGGAAGGAAGGAAGGAAGGAAGGAAGGAAGGAAGAAAGGAAGGTCGGTCTTATTCTTGGCTCATGCCTCCTAGAATAAAAACTCTTCAGGGCAAGATTTTTATTTTATTCACCGATATATCCCAGGCTTCCAGAACTGTACCTGGCGTATAGTAGTCACTCAAAAAACACTTGCTAAATGAATGCATAGATGGTTAACATTTAGTGACCGCCAGGCATTTATCATGCCAGGCACTTTCACACATTATCTCATTCCATCCTAAGCACAAGCCCTGTGAGGAAATAGCTGTTTTTAATCCCAATTTCCCATTGAAGGAAACTAAAGCCACACAAGATTAAGTACTTTACCCAAAGTCACACAGTTAATAATGTGGCAAAGCTAGGATCTGAACCCTCAGTGTCCAAGCTCTAAATAACCTCACTGAACAGTCCTTGAGCTTTCCTTGCTGTGATGCTTTGCACGTGACTCAACTGTGGGTCCCAGTAGGTTTTCAGCAAATGAAATAATTATCTTCAAGTCACGGAAGTATCTCTTTCACTGTTTACCTTGGCACCACATTATGAGTTCCTTGAGAAGAGGAATTGGGTCCTAGTTGTTTTATTCCCCACCACCCCAAAACCCAAGCAGCCACACAGTGTCTTACACATGTTTGTGTTTACTAGATGTTTATTGATTGAAATAACCAGTGTGCTTTTAAGAGGCAGCATTTGGCAGGGCATCCTTTCTGCACTCTCAGTAATTTTAAATACTGTCCTGATGGTTGCCCTGAATCCAGCCCCTGCTGCTGCCTTTTCCAGCCCTTTGCTTCTTCAGCATGATATAGGCTCAGGGCCATCCCTGGCTGACCCGTCCTCTACCCTGACCCTGGCCCTTTACCATCCTTCCTGTCCTCATGAAATTCCCCGGCCGGTCTTCCTGCTCTCGGAGGCCGATCACGCAGAGTGAGTTCTGCCCCACCCTCTCCTCTTCTGAACCCTCTGCCCTGCTTGAACCCTGCTGCTTCCCTGGTCATCCTTGACAGGCAGGGCAACATGACATTTTTGTAGATAATTCTAACACAGAGTGGACTGTGATAAACAGAGAGAGTCACGAGGCCCTGTAGGAGCTACAAAGAGGGAGACATTCCTAGTTAAATGATGGAGAAGCTGGAAATGAATTGAGTCATTGTCTGTTTCATCCTGCTATAAGTTTTGTTTTGCTTAGTTTAGCTTCTCCAGGTTGGTCAATTATTTACGATAGCTGATTTCAAGTGATAGAAACTCAAGCAGTTTAAGCTACAAGGGAAAATTTCTTATGAAGATACAGAGTCTTTAGGAATTCAAAGGTTGGAATGCAGCCAGGCCTCAGGAAGAAGTGGATGCAGAACCAGAAAATGGTTTGGGATCTGGGCAGCTTTCTCTTTCCATGCCTGGTCTTCAACGTCACTGTGCATTGCTTTGTTTCTGCTTGTTGGGGAATCTCCTCTAGTCCACCAACCTCATTGTGGCACATGGTTGCCAAAGGCAACCAAGTTTAAACTGAAGATGTTGACTGGCTGTCAATCTCACACTCTCTAAGGAAATCTACCTGATTGGCCCAGCCTGAGTCAGGTGCTCATCCCTGGTCCAATCACCTGCCATCAGTGCACAGGGACATGTTGTTCAACATGGCTGCCAGGCACCCATCCCTGTGGTGGAGGTGGAAGTAGAAAGGACCCTTGCAAGCTGAGTAAACTCTCTAAGAATGTCTACTACCCTTGGCTCTGTCGTCTGATCATGTTCTTGTAAGAGAATTCTGGGTGCTTCCCTAGGAGCAAAGCAAATTGAGAGGCTTTTTATCCTTGAAATTCTTTTTCATAAACAAACAAATAAGGATTGCTGTTAAGCAAACATCACTCTGATTAACTAAGATGATGTTCCATCTGTAATTGCCAATGGGTTTTTGATGCCAGTTTTGTTCATTGAAGGCCTAGAATCCTGGCCTCCCCGAGTGCGCCCCACACATCTATACGGTCTGTTAGGCTGCAGCAAGGGTGACAGTTATGTGATAAATTCAGCAGGGACTTTCCTCAAGGTCTCACACATGATGGCCACACCTCCCCTTCAGCAACTGAAGTTCTATTTCCTTTCTGATAAGCCAGTGTAATCAGGTCTGGGGAGACAGAATTCCCTCCCTTTAAGAATTCCATGCCCTGATGAATTTCGAGGCACGTCTTCCTTAATTTGATTTGAAGTCAGGAGAGAGGAAACAGGATTCTTCTTTCATTCTTTGTGGTCTTGCCTATTAAAGGATCATATAATTTAAGACCTGGTAAGGATAATCTGAAAAGTTTATCCAACTCAGAAGTGGGAGAGCTAGATGCATGTTGCCCAAGGCAAATCCAAAGTGTCACATCCATCCTTCCTGGAGTGGGCCTTCTTAGCATCACCATAGTCCCTGAAGCTTGCACAGAGGATTACATAGGGCACAGGCCCCAGAACAGCTGTGACAGCCCAAGGCTGTGGTGAGGTGGTGCCAGGGCCCTTGTCCTGGAGGATGAACCTGCAACTCTTCTCCTCCCAAAGCATATTGTATTCTGCCTGACCTTTTCAGTGACATCACCCTGTCTTGTCTTCTAGGCTCCCTGGGTACAGCAGGCCGTGTGTGCAACCTGACTTCCCGGGGCATGGACAGCTGTGAAGTCATGTGCTGTGGGAGAGGCTATGACACCTCCCGGGTCACCCGGATGACCAAGTGCGAGTGTAAGTTCCACTGGTGTTGCGCTGTGCGCTGTCAGGACTGCCTGGAGGCCTTGGATGTGCACACGTGCAAGGCCCCCAAGAACGCCGACTGGACGACCCCCACATGACCCCTGCAGAGGTCACCATCCACCTTCCCTCCTGCAAGGACTCCATCAGATCTACAAAGACACTGGACCTTTGGGTTGTCTCTGGGGGGTTGTTTCATAAGGCATGTGGCCTCTGTCTCAACAGAAGCCCCCTTTCCCTCCCTCAGGGCCCCACATGCTGCAGGTAAAGTACACCTGTTCCATCCGTCCTCCAACACTATGGGGAAGCCGCTCTCTAGTGAGTTCTCTTAGGAAAGGGTATGACGGGCTACTCCAAGGGGAGGGTGCTGAGCCCAGACCACTGTCACCCTCCACCTAGATTTTTCCTCTTTCTAGAGCAATTGGCCAGGCAGGAAAAAAAAAAGAGTATCTCAAAGCAGTTGTCTCTGCATCTTCCAACAAATGCTCCCGGTTAAGAAATTCCATACGTCTCTTCAAGGGGTAAAGAAAGTGCAATCAACAGCCACTGAGTTAACTTTAATTCTTGACAAAACCAAAGGAGGCTTTCTGTGTCTGATGTAGTGTTTTCATAGCCACCAGCCCCAAGGGTGATTGGTAATTGTCTGAAAAAGGGTGGTTTTCAATAAACTTCAGGCTTACAATGCATAGTTTCCAGTCAATGCCCACAAATAGGGCATTATTGCCACATTAAAATCTGATGTAGCAAGGTGGGAATGTATGTCCTTTGGTACGGTGGCATGTTCAATCTTTGCAATAGCAAAAGCCTCAGAAAGGGTTTGCTCTGCATTACCTGCCCCTGATGTAAAGAATCTTGTGGGGATGAGACTTCCTTCTCACTCAGGATCAGAAGGGAATAAAAGAGACTATAGGCGACCTGGCCTCATTGTGTAACTATTAGGTGAATATGGCAGAAATTAATTCAGTTCATGGAGTATCAGCAAATGTGTCTGTACAGACAAAGAAAAAAAAAGGGAGAATAAAATTCCTATCTGGTGTGATGCTTTGACCCTGGGCATTTTGTAACTGACATGACTTTGAGAATGAAAACTTTTGGGATGACAAGACCAGTGAACCAAAATGCTGACAGAGAGATTTCCAGAGCTAAATCACACCTGGGGCAGCCTTTACCATAAGCAAATGCCTAAGAGAAGTCGGTCACATGCGCTGAGGCACAGCAGCCAGTACCCCTCGCCCTTCAGACACTTCTTAAAGACCTGTCGTGCTTAATTATATTTATTCCATGCTTACAAGATGACGTGATGCTGTAGCCTAAAGCAAATGACACACAGCTTTGCGTATGAAGTTGGTAATCCTCCTGTATTATATTGCAAACAAATCATAACTTGGAGACTATATTTAAGGGACACACTGTAATTATGGGAACATTGCTATGCAAATTGTGGTTGGTTTCTGCCATCAGCCAAAAGATGATATTCAGGGAAAATGGAGAGACTGCCTGCCTCGTTTTGCATAGTAAATGAAAGAAAGGTGAAACAGACAGAGCTACTTCTCATCTCTGGAACAATTTGGTTCTTGTTCACACGATTTCCTCACAGGAGCTACATTAACTAAAAGGATAGGTCACTCTAGGCATCTGGTGTCAAGTTATTGATGCTTGCCCATTTTTTAGCACATTGGCCTTCAGCTTCTCTATTCTTACTTTGCAGCAGGTCACTGAGACTGAGGCTCGTGGAAAACAACCCACTAGAGTACTTTGTCAAAGTTGATATTTGCCTCGTATGCTTCTTAAAAATGACAGGATTCATCCCCTTTCCTGCACTCCCAACCCCCTTAATTAGTTGTCTACCTTTTCCAAAGTGACCCTTTTTATTCTATGGATTCAGAAGGCAGGACCAGTGGGGCATGAAAGTAGCTGCTCTGAGCTCAGTGTGGGGTTAGGCTGGGCACATACCAGCTGCTCAGCCTCAGCTACACTGGAGCTTGCTGTGATCACCTTCACGGGAAGGCAAAGGCACTTTCATGGGGATCCCAAAGCCATGAGCTCTTCTTCCTGCTAGATGAGCTGCAAAATCATAAAGCCATGGACACGGTTAGGAATGGAAAGGGTCTTAGAAGACACTGTAGCTCCCCTCAGTTTGGGGAAACTGAGACCAAGAGAGGCAAAGGGACCCCTACACATATCAGCCATTTCCCAGATCTCCATCACAAATAGAGCCACACTCTAGGAGTGTTTGAGAAAGTGAAGCACTTTATCCATGAACAAAACTAGTTTCTCACAGCATTAATTCAGTGGATTCTAAATAATTCTAGCTTCCAGGGATGCTCATTGTTTTTTGCATTCCTGCCATGTTTCGATCTGACTTTTTAAAACTGAAATGCATCCCTCCTGACAAGTAGCAAGGGGGCAAGGCCTATCCCTATAGAAATCTACATAAATGTCCTTATCTACGAGGCAGAATGTGGCAACCATGGCAGGCACTGCCACTGAGGAGGGCAAAATGAGAGGGTGAAATTTGGTGTGTGTGTGTTTTCTTGTGAAAGAGGAAATTTCTATTCTATTATTTGAAAAAAAAAAAAAAACCTTTTAAAAAAAGATAATTTTCAACTCAGTTTTTTAGGGCTCAGTGGAAGATCAGTATTCCAGGATTCTGAAATACATAAAACTCCTGGTTATTTGATGCTTTTAAGGAAAAGTATGGCATGAACCACACCCCCGCTAAAAAAAGGTAAAATCCATTCTGGCCAAATGTCCTTACAAATTCCCTCCTAATAAAAAATCTTATTATAAATTAAAGTTTTCTAGTTCCAAGATAATGCTCATTAATTTTCAGCAATGTCCAAAAAAGGTCCTACAATAAGAGATATAGACGAATTAACTGGAGTTTTCTACAATAAAGATGTAATCTGCATGGAACTCCCAGACTTATCCTATGAGTTGCTTTCTTCAACTTGCCTAAATTGGTTTGTGGTGTTGACTGGCATTTGTCTGTATCCTCAGAGGACGTTTTAGCAAGGTGCATTCTGGTCACAGCATCCTGCACAGTCCCCTCATGGTCTGAAAGAGTGAACACTGTGCCGTAAAGATGAGGCTACTCCCTCTCCTGATACCCCAAGCACAAAAGGCCGCAGTGCTGTGACCACACTCGGCTCTGGCTCTGTACCCCTGGGGGATGAGGGCTTTGGCATGTTACTGGACTACAGGTGCTTCGGGATGGAATTGGGAAAGACACAAGGCACCCCAGAGCACTATCTGCTCTCGCTTATCCCATGTCACCAGCTTGAAGTAGACTTCTCAAAAGAAGGGTCTATCCCACAGCAGTCCAGTCTGGGTGTGGCCAGAGGATAGGAAAGGATGAGAGAGGGGAAGAGCTGGGTGGCTTTTGCCAGGTGACTGCCTGAGCTTGGCAATCACAGGCATGGTCTTTGGTGCTCTTGCTGGGAACCCTGCCCGTCTTCCTGCCATTGCTTCTGTCCCAGAGGCCCAGCACTAATTCCTGGGGCACTGTGAGGCCCATGGGCTCAGGGGCCCAGGCCATGGGCTGCTATGTCCTTACCTGTTGTGTAGCTCTGTTCCAAGTGGCCAGGACTAATTTCAAGAGCCATTTTGAAATTGTCACAGCTATATTCCTTTTTGTTAGAATTATTATGATGTCTGAAAAAAGTTAGGTATTGCATTTCTTGTTCAAAAAGTAGCTTTAAAGTCAGAAAATCCAATTCTGGGTTATAGTTATTTATGAAGGAACCTCACACTGACTTCATGAGACCTAAAGCAGGGCTGTCTCCAAAGCGGCCAACATGACCGGGCATGCGCTCTGCTTTTTCAGGTCAGGATATTGTTATTACTTCTCAGTTATTAAAAGCTGGCCCAGGGCTGGTGTTGTCTTGCTCAGCTGAAAAACATCCATCTCCCCTTCTTGCCAGCTCTCAAAATAAAGGCTCAGAGAGGTATCCAGTGGACCAGAACCATTCTTTTGTGTCTATTTACTGTACTTCAACCTGGGTTTCCTTATCTTGAGAGCAAGAGTTGTACTCAACAAATAGACCTTGCCAGTTCCAACTCTGGTAAATAGCTTTGTCAGGTCTGTGCTAAACTTCTGAAAAGCAATCTGCTAGTGTGAGCTGACAGCTAAGCTGGGCTTCTTTTGACCTTCTCCTTACCTAGGTAGAGAACATTTTCACTCATCCATGAGAATTTTCTTTACATTTTTTTCTGAGGACCAGCAAGGTGACAGGTGGTTTGCAAAACTCAACATGATGATTATTTTTCTAAATCATAGTTGTTCCAGCACTTGCTTTTTTCCCCTCATATTCACATGGATTCCTGTGTAACCAAACCTCCCACTTCCACAAGCTAATAAAAGTGTCACGCAGATTGTTACAAAGAACTATTGTTATTTACAAGTCTGCATTTTCTGTGAAATCAAAACATAATAAAGTGAATTTTCAGTGTTAACTTTGTTATTTTAAACTCATGGTAGTCTTGCCAAACCTTCTGGTGAAAAGAAATCCCTACAGGTTATGGGAACTATTCCCTTGTCTTTTCTCAGGACCACACTTAAAATAACGTGATCAAGAAGCATCTTTAAAGTTTATAAAGATTTTCAGGAAAGGTAACTGACTTACCTTACCAATGACTATTTCTGAAATTGATGGATAAGACATATTCAAAATAGAGAAATTATGCCAGATTTTCATCCTGTGTTTTGCTGTAGGTACCAGCTAAGTGCTTGCCCCCTTGGTGTTTTGGCAGTGTTTATAAACTCAATGTCTCTCCCCTGGAGCTAACTCACTCCTGTCGAGTGCACTGAATTATTGCTTTCCCTGTAAGTGCTTACCCTGGGCTGAAATAACATTTTCTCAGCTTGATAAGAAACATACAAGATCTCTTGCCCAGTTACTGAGATCTGATTGTGTGGGCTGCTAACCAGAAAATAGGAATGAACTTCCTATATGAATAGGTTAAAGGGTTAAAAAAAAAAAAAAAGGTATAGAAAAAAACCAAAGAATTGTAGTATAGAAATTTTTAAAAAGAAAAATAATTTAAAAATAAAATGGGAGTGAATTCTTCTCTAGCAAAGGACATACAACCCCCACATTCCTCTTCCCCACTGAGCTAGACTTTGGGGTGACCTTAGTCTGGTTCTACTCTTTAAGTACCCCAACATGGTCCCGTAGTTAGACTGATCACTGTCTCTCTACAATTCATCATTCCATACAGAGACTCCCACACCTACTTGTGTATCTGAAAAAGAAATGGCAACTCATGTGTCTGTGTGTATGTGTGGTTTTTTGAGTTTGAGTTTTTGTTTTTGAGATGCAGGTTTTATTACATTGCCCAGACAGGCTTCAAACTCCTTGGGCTCAAGCAAGCCACCTCAGTAGCTGGGACTACAAATACACACCACCATGTCTAGCTATGTGTATTTTTCAAAGGACATTTCCCCAAAATATTTTTTGTTTGTTTGTTTTTTTAATTAAGTCATAGCTGTGTACATTGATATGATCATGGGGCATCATACACTAGTTTCACAGACCGGTTGACACGTTTATATCACACTGGTTAACATAGCCTTCCTGGCAATTTCACAGTTA
>CAUYPK010160681.1:0-20373 GCA_963574355.1 Loris lydekkerianus | reverse complement strand
AGTAAATTTTTCTAAATAGAATTTCACTGGGGCTGAAACATCCACTGTCTGCTGTTACCCACAGGCAAAAATCCTTGTCATCCATGGGAAATGAATGGATTGAATATTTCCAACCAAATAAACACAAACAGTTTAACTTGTAAAAAAAAAAAAAAAAAGAAAATAAAATGTAAGGGCTCTGCTCCTGTAGCTCAAGCAGCTACGGGGCCAGCCACATACACCGGAGCAAGTGGGTTCAAATCCAGCCTGGGCCCGTCAAACAAGAATGACAACAACAACAACAACAACAACAACAAATAGCCGGACATTGTGGTCCCCAGCCACTTGGGAGGCTGAAGCAAGAGAATCGCTTAAACCCAAGAGTTAGAGGTTGCTGTGAGCTGTGACGTCACAGTACTCTACCCAGTGTGACGGCTTAAGACTCTGTCTCAAAAAAAGAAAAAATAAAGTAAATAAATAAAATAAAATGTAAGCACACCTCAGAGATCATCCTTTAAAATAAGCCCACTCTGTCTCTCATTAAAATCACCATCTTACTACTTTTAATATTCTTGAGTTGAGGAGAAATGTAACTTTTAACTACATCTATATATGTAGATTTAGAAGAAGTGAGCTTCTATCTGTAAAAGCTATGAGTAGCTATGAATTTTTTGTAAAATCTGTAAAAGCTATGAATAGCTATGAATTTTTTCATCTTCTCTCTTGTAAATATAATAATAAAATCTTACAGAAGAACCTCTGTTAAAGATAGGATCCTAAAATTAATTATAATAACCAAAGGTATAAAAACATACTATTTAAAAAATTACATCAATATGGGGTTCAAAACATTATGCCCTCCAAATCTTATAGACTTTGAGAAAGATCTGTTATATATAATGTACAAAAAATAGCCTTAGTACAAACAAAAATAATATTTTTTAAAAATACAGATGGACAGAAATGGAGAAAGTAACAATGGAACTCAATCAAAAAATACCACCCCCTCAAATTTGATGGGAACAATTATAAACACATTTAAACCATAGGAAATATGGATCATCTCATTGTAAACATTACTGGCCAATGAAAATCAAGAAAATATGTTTTATGGATATATTTTAATTTATTTGGTTATTTATCTATTTTGATCCCAGGACCAAACTTGCTCACTGTTAGTACAAATATAAAAATAAGGCTTCTCTTTGATGTGAAGGTTTACTATTAATTGATTAGGAAGTTGAAGCAAGAAAAAAATGAAGCATATTCATCATTGTAAAATGTTTAAATTATAACATGTGAAGACTATTTTGAAGAATGGAGATTGGAAGTTGTTTATTAATGCGATGAGATTAAAAATATTCAGAAAAACTCAAACCTTTGTTCCCCATGTGTTATGACTATTAATGAATCTGTCATTTTATCCTGAGGCTTTTATAACATTTACTTGTGCATCTTTTTTTTTACATTTACTTAAACATCCTTCCACCATAAGAATGTTGTAGTGAATAAGGAGGCAACTCAAGGAAAATTCCCTTATAAAGCTAAGTATAAAAAAAAAGTCAATTAAAAATATGAACTCTGAGAAAATGTTCCAGTAATATGAGTTTATACTCACTAAAATAAGAATAGATTTAACAAAGGGAAATTAGGTCTGTGAATCATAAATATACGTATAATAAATCATCATTTGAAAAACTAGTTTTCTAACAAAATTAATACAAAGACAATGAAAGAAAATAAGAAAAATCTGAACAAACAAATATAGAACAAGCTGAACTGTGAAGGGACTTAAAAGAAAACTATTTTAATAAATTCCAAAAATATCAAAAATGTTTACAACTTCATTAGAAGCAATAAAAGCAGATACAGTCTTCAAGATATTTAAATAACCGATATGAATGTTATAGAATGCATTTCAGAAAGGAAAAGAACTGCAGATATTATAAATAAAAAGAATCAAATTGTGACTTAAAATGAATGAAAGTCCAGCACATAGTTAATTAAGATTTTCCCATGAGAAAAAAATGAGTAAATTACATAAGTATTCAAAAACATAAAACATTGGAACAACTCTTCATATGAGGTTAAACTTTGTAGTTGGCATATGTATTAACAACTTTTGCTGTATAACCAAGAAAAAAAAAAAAAAAATCACTCCACTCAATGGCCTAAGAGCAATGACTGTTTTTTTAGGTCATTCTGGTCTCTAATTAGCTTTTGTTGCATATGTGTGGTCTGCTGACAGGTCAGCTGGCAGGAGAATGTCTGGAATGGCCTCCCGTACATGTTTGTCACAGGTCAGAAAATGTTTGGATGGCTGCTGACTTGGACACCTTAGGTTGTCTTCTAGCAGAGAAGTTAAGGCTTACCCCCAAAAGTCTCCACTATCAAAGTGCAAAAAGTACACAACCCCTCATACACAAATGCTATTTAAATGCCTGTTTCCATGACGTTTGCTAGTGACCCTTTAGCCAAAACAAAACACATAACCAAACAAGACAGGAAAATCTACAATACCACATGTTCACATAATTTACACACATATCTACATGTGTGTGGATGTGGGGCAGAATTTTGCTTATTATACGACATACTACTTGTTATAAAACAAACAAACAAAAAATCATGCACTACAATACTACTAGGATATAGACCCTGAAACATCAAATATTTGGTTGAATTAGTGCATCCTGTTGCACAAATACGTAACATATACAGTAAGGCCAAAATAGTTTTCCCCCCAAGTATGGCAGAAATCCATACTGTTATTTTGAGTTTGTTGGTTTCTAGCAGAAGAAAGATTGAACTGAATTTGGGTGACCTTAATTAAAAGCAAAAACAAAACCAAAAACTAAAATGAGTCTTAAGAGCACAAACTCAAGCTCATATGCCTATCAGAGGCATATGAAAATTTCCACCAAAAAATTAAATTGATGCCACTTCTCTCTCACTCAGTGGTAAGACAGAGTGAAAGCAAGCCTGGATGTACCCTCTATTCCCCCAACCTTCTTCTCTTTCTATTTCATCAGTATAATGCTCTCTCTCTCTCTCTCATTTTTTTCATTGTGTTATTTTTCTGGTGTCATGTTTCAACTTGAAGTTCTTAATGACAGTAAACAACTTTCTTTTGCTACTAATAATTTGCAAGTCAAATCAGAAGATTTAACACAAGTAAAAAGACCAATTGCTGTTGATAAGATTTAGTAGTAAGAGTTTTGTTTCTTTTTGAAATGTGAATTGAAAATCTTTAGGTCACTTTTGTAATCCAGAGGAAGGTGATATGGCATTAGAGCAGGAATATTTATGGAAATGTGAAAGATGCCACAGTAAAATAGTTGAGATAAGAAGACAAGAATAAAAGATAATTTTTGGTTTTCTTGACTCCATTGAATTTTTCTTCTCATAAAGGTAAAAGGTACAGGGATTTGTTCATGTTATTCAAGAATGTGTGAGAAATAAAAGCAAAATGTTAGACCTCTAAAAACAAAAGACCAATTCAGAAATAATAAATTATTTTTTTAGCTAATATAAAGAGGCATTCAGGAAAGACAAGATGTATTTAGAAAAAAAGATAGCTATGCTTTTTGTCAAAATATTAAAGATACCCATGCTTTTTGTCAAAATATTAAGAAAATGAAAAAATATCTATGAAAAAGTAAGAGGGAATCTAAAATGCATGTATTATGCATAAATGTGTACATATTCGATAGAATACTTGCATTAATATCAGAAGATTAATATATGAAAAAAATGGAAAACATGGCATCCAGGTAAACTTTATGGGTAAAAAGAGAAATTTCAAAAATTAGAATTATTTTTTAAAACATGTAAAATTATTTTATTGCAAGAATATCTAAATAGCTTTTTTAAAAAATCATATCTTTTTCATTTTGGACTTCCAAGCACTGTAAAAAAAAAAAAAGTCATGTTTTAAAAAGCAAATAAGTTACAGAAAGATAAAGCATGTCTTACTGTTTTTTTTTAAATAAAATATCTAAAATAATAAAAAGTTGTAACTGAGTCATCAAACACAATCCCCCAAAAAAATTTAGAAAAGAGAAATTTAAACATTATCATAATAAATTGGAGGAATTGAGTTTTGAAATTACTATTGAGAGAAAATATTTTGACATAGAGGAAGAATTCACAGATTATTTAACATCAAAAATATTGAAGAAATATAAACCAACAAATCAAATCAATACCAAAATGTAAAATGAAAAGAAATTAGCATGCTAAATCAGTAGCAAAACTAATTCATCCAATTTTTAAATGTTGTATATATTATACATAATACATATGTTCCATTTATGTAACATATACTGTCTTCTTCCTATTAATGCAGCACTTTAATTTAATCACATAAAAAATGTCAAATAAACCCAAATTGAGAAACATTCTACAAAACAACTTTCAATACTCTTCAAAAATGATCAAGGTCACACATGACAAGGAAAGTCGTTAAAACCCAAGGAACTGCCGCGTATGGGGGATACCAAGAAAATATGACAACTAAATGTAACGTGAGATCCTGGATGCGATCCTGGAACCGTACACGGACATTAGCAGAGAAACCTGTGTAATTTGAATTAGTTTATCCTTTTTAAAATAAGGTTGTGTTAACATAATTTATTATTTTAAGTAATTATGAGATTTTTTTTTATAAGATATTAACACAAGGAACCCAAAGAAATAGGATGAAATGTATTATAACTACATTATGATTGCAACTCTCCTTAAAAAAACAAAATTATTCCTCAATTAAGTTAAAAATATCCTCTCAGAGTTGCCAAAGTATAACATCTAACAATGATATATTCTATCTATAATCTTAATAGAAACACAGTTTTGCCTAAGCAAATGAAGAAATCATCATTAACGCTATGTTTCTAAATGCTGTGATCGCAAATAAATGCATCAGAAATTGAAGTATTAGAATCATATATATTTGATTTAAGAATAAAATAAATGGGGAAAGTCACTCTAATTTTATTTTTTGTGTAAAATAAAAATAGCATCTATGAGCATTTTATGCAAAATAAAACACTGCCATGGATTCTTTATAAAATTACAAATTAATAAAGGATTTGACAGGAGCTACACTAGATGGGAAAACAGCAATTTTTTTCTCAGTTCCAATAAGTTAGAAAAGATGATATTTTAATATCAAAATGTAAAAATGTAAAAATTGTATTTTTGATAATATTGAATGCCTATGTCTGTTTGAATTTCAGATATGGTTCAGTAAAAAAAAAATAATGCTTCAAATATTTTCAGCATTTTTTGAATTCAGAAGGAATCCAACAGAGGAAATTGGTGACACAGGTGGTAAATGAATTTAAACACCAAATAATATTAACGAAGCAACTCAGATTAGAAGCAAGAAGCTACTACCAGCTCAGGGGTGAAGGGTCACAGGTAGAGGTGGAATTACCAGAAGTCACACCTGTGGAATCAGGAGCGAATGGGAGACTGTCTTGTATGATGATGGAATCCGGGAGATTGGTCCGTACTCTGAAACTCCATCTGATACAGAGGGAGAGAGAGAAATAGACCTTAGTGTGTCAATTGCTCTTCTTCTGGTTTTAACTGGTGATTCTTATTACAAGCCAGTTGAAAAAAATAAAAGTACAATAAATGAATTTTTCAATTGAAATTGATAACTGAATTTGAAAGCAAACCTGAAGCAACCTCCATTTGTGTTTATTTAACCTATATCCACCTAGGTTTGTGTACTCAGTAAATTCTATAGGTCTTAAACAGTACCATTTGTTTTAAACCAAAGGATAAAAAAAGTATGTATATGATAAAATTTCTGCTCATATCTATTGAGAGAGAAAGAGAGAGATGTTCCAAGTACTTACAAAAGAAGAAACTATAAAATTAAAATTTATATTTTAGGTTTTCAAAATACGACAAATAGCTATTGACTTAAAGGTACAGAATTTAGAAAAGAACAGTATATTCTTTTATAGAGAATTGTATATAATTCTTAAATAGAAACTAGCTAATTTAAAGCGGATGCTGTGGTGTGTACATGTGTCATTTTTAATATTACTAGTTCCCCCTTTCTTAATTACTAGAAGTTTCTCCTCATAAGTCTATAGTGTCAATTCTACCTTGAGAGCTGCCCAGGTAGCTGGGCATGTGCTAATGAGACACGTCTGGGACTTCATGCTTCCTTCTTCCTGAATAGGCTCTTAGCTCAGAAGCCAGAGACCTGCCCCAGGTTGCAGCAAATCTCTGGCATAATCTACTCTTGAGACCCCCCTCCCAGAAACATGCTCACAAAGCTTATCCCCGTGGCACTTTGTAGAACTTGGCTCTCCTGCGTGGCATCTTCCTCTTCTATATTTTACTCTCCACCTTTACTGGAATCTCCTGAACGTAGCCCCTTAGTAAGACACTTGCACATGAAAGCTCATGATTTCTCATTTCAGACTTTGCATGTGGAAAATACAATCCTGAGGAAGTACATGTGGGTAGGATTGGTGAAAGGGTCTGATTAGTAATATAAAATGGGAACTTCACTAGTCTGTACATCACCCTGAGGATGGTAAAAAATCATTGAAGAATCTTAGTTGAATGTCTTACAGGTGACATATATATATATAATGTTCTAATGAGAAATGATAGTCTAGTTACAATTTAGTGAATAGAGAAATGAATAGGAAAAGATCATGTAAGAGGTTGCTCCTGATATTTCATTGACAGAGTGAGCCAAAGTAACCTTCTTAATGTAGAGAAGTTAATTCAAATGATACAAAGGAAATTGATCTCACAGAAAACATTCATTGGTCAGAGACCGCAGAGCAGAGAAGTTTCAGTGAGGGCTGGTTTTCCACTTTCAAACTGAGTTCTTTGGCCAATTATTTGATTCCTTGAAATCTTATATTCATTCTTGATTGTTGATAACATAGATAATAAGAATTCATCTCATCATTTTTTTGATGATAAAGTGAAGTAAAATATTTCCCGCATTTATCATAGTGACTAGCTTTTACTGGATGTTTAATTAATTTGGGAATAGGATTAGATAATATGGGATATTATAAGGGACAAATAGGATTAGATAATACGGGATATGTGAGAGGGACAAATAAAAACTGATCCGTGTTTTTTTTTATTTCTTTCATGTGGGCGTGTAGTTGTTTATATATTATTTTCATAGTAGTATTGAATACATCATCTTGAAGAATCTTGTTTAGCCAGATTGATCAAAGAACTAAAACAGTATTTTCACAATTTCTGATTCACTCTTTTCTTTGCCTTCTACTCTCCGTATCTAATGATCTTTTTATAAAACTTACCAATCTACAATTTGAAGATAAGCCTCAAACAAGTTTTGTAGTTATCTGATGAAAAAAAAAAAAAAAAGATTTGTGAGTTAGAAATATTCTTCTTAATGAAATAACCACTCCAAAAACCGTCATCTTTTAAAATGTATAATAATATTGATATTCAAGGAAACAGTTTTAGGCAAAAATGTTTTGAGGAATGTATATTTGCTTATAACTGTGGATTATGATATGCATATTCATACAACTTAACAATCTAACTTACATTTCACTGTGGATTCAGTCTAAAGTGCTTTGAAATTTAGTCATACAATGAAGACTAACAGGGGAATGCCATTCTGAGGGCAGTAGGCTCTCTGACAAGTAACAGTTTGTGTTGACCAAACAACATTTTTGTAACAGTGTTCTTGCTGTAGTGTCTGTCAAAGGCCCATCATCATTCTGTATAATAAACTCTGTTTCCTAGAAGACTATACATTGGTCAGACAAATCAACAGTAGCATGAGATTTTTCTTGCAGAAGGTGGTCTTGTTCTGAAAGCAATTTTCCTTGTATAATTTCTATTTGAAAACCCATTCATTTGTGACAGCAGTGTAAAGAGAACATTAATTTTAGTACTTGGGGGATTTTTTTCCTTAGTGGCCAATGCAACACTGCTGAGGACAGCAGGGAAATTGTGAAATTGACAGCTTCCTGTCAATTTTTTAGCAGAAACTAAAACTGAAGCTCAAATACACCTTGTATGAGCTGCCATGTATCAAAATCTAAATGTGTTTTACAAGGAGTACACCCTCTAATAATAGGAATAGCCACCTTCATAAAGGGCCTTCTCTCTGGAGTGAGTCTTCATTTTTAAAAAAGTTTAAAATGGTTTCCAGCTTATAAAGATTGAAAATGGTGGATATTGGCGGCAATTGCAGATGTCCTGACTATGTGACGACTACATGAAAGGTCCCCTTTTAAATGTAGTCACATGCAATGTACTGCTGTGGAATGACATTTTCTACGAACCAAGGAACTACATTGAATAACAAGGTATCTCAAGTGGTCCAAGAGTAATATTTATCAAAGGTGATATTAAAGTAAAGATTCCCAGGTCCTATACCTTAGGTCTCTCTAAGGAATGAAGCCCGTTTTGAAATGGAATTTCCATGTTACTTATAATAAGACGATTTGGGGAAAAATACCAAGTCTGAATTTGGATAGAAACAAGATTCTTTTCCGGCCATGAATTCACTGGTATTAAGAAATTAAGTAGGAATGGTGCCTGTGGCTCAGTGGGTAGGGTGCTGGCCTCATATATTGAGGGTGGTGCGTTCAAACCCCACCCCAGACAAACTGCAACAAAAAGTACCCTGGCGTTGTGGCCAGCGCCTGTGGTCCCAGCTACTCAGGAGGCTGAGGCAAGAGAATTGCCTAATCCTGGGAGTTGGAGGTTGCTGTGAGCTGTGACGCCACAGCATTCTACCAAGGGCGATAAAATTAGACTCTGTCTCTACAAAAAAAAAAAAAAAAAAAGGAAGTGATTAATCTTTCTTGATCTTAGTTTCCCTTGTATAAAGAAAATAGACAGTACATTTTCTATTGCATATAGTTACAAAGACAGCAGTTTTGATACAAGTTTCCAAAACACTTTATCCTCAAAACTGTGGGATCCGTTCATTTATTACTTGAAAACCTAGATATTCTATAAAGTGCAGCTGGGAAATCTCCTTAGTATTGGAAATGAAGGTGTTGTGAATAGAAAACTGAGGTCACCAATCTAATTTGAATAAGCAGGTTTAAATTGCGTTCTTACTGCATAAAGTTCACGTCTTTATGTTTTGTTTTGTTTTTCTATAATAAATTGTGTGTGGAATGAAGCCATAAGCATCATATTTTCCATTGATTTTCTTCTTTTTAAAGGCATTGTCCTTCTTCCTTGATCTTCATCTACACATAAGGATCAAGTGATCAGAGAAAATGAAATGCTCCTTGATACACAAGCCTTGGTATAAATAGCTACTTCTGTTGCAGCCTGCTCTCCAACTCCACCCGCCTATTCTGATAGAATAGTGTCTCTCCCAATATGTCTGCCTTCTACTTCCTAGTGTCAGAGCAGCGTGGTGGCTTGAGTTAGTATCTGAAATAATTAAAGAGAACAAGTAATGTTTTAGCAAGAAAAAGAAACTTTATTAACAACTTGCACACAAGCAAGGCCTCGTCCTAGTGACTGCAGACTCTGTAGAAAGTGCAGTTTGGGGATTTACACACAACTTTGAGGTATATCAGCTGCTTTTTGGAATTCTCCCAGGGTCTTAATTAATTCTGTTCTCAGAACAACTCAGCAGCAAAGTCTTATTAACAATCCACCTGTAAGGTCTTAATCAGCCTCATTCCCATAATACCCCAGGTCAGCCTGACCCAAAACAATCCAAAATAGCCTATCTATATCCATCACTCAGCCTCATTCCTGTATATCCCAGGTCAACCTGACTCAAAAAATTCAAAATAGCTTAACCATATCCATCTATATGTTCGTACCTAACTACCCACCTATACGGGACTTGTAAATATATTTCATTAAATGCCAGTGGAAAATTAAGATTGCTATTCAACTGATTATTAAAATAGTTTACCAAGGATTTTCCAGGTGGGTCCAACATATTAAGAGCCTTTTAATTTTGGAAGGCAGAGAAGTCAGTGTCAGAATCTGAGAGAGAAAGACTAACTGATGTTATATTGCTGGTTTTTGTTATTGTTGTTGTTTTGAGACACAGTCTCACTATGTTGACCTTGGTAGAATGCCATGGAGTAACCACAACACCCGTCTGTTTTTTGTTGCAGTTGTCATTGTTGTTTATCTAGCCCTGGCAGGGTTCCAACCCGCCACCCTGGGTGCATATGTCTGGGACCATAACCACTATGCTATGGACGCCAAGCCTATATTACTGTTTTTAAAAATAGAGGAAGAAGCAGTGGCTTGAAGCATGAAGGCAAACTCAAAGCTGGGAAATGTAAGGAGCATTCTCTGTTGGGGTCTTCAGAAGAAATACAGGCCTGTAGACACTAGAATTTCAGCCCACTGAGACCCATTTCATACTTTTGACCCCCACGACAATAAGATAATTAATGTGTGTTCTTTTAAGCTATTAAATTTGTGCTAATTTGTTACCCGGCAATAGGAAATTGCCAATGTGTAATTTAGGTGGGTATCTTGACCCATCTAAAATGAGCCAATGTCATTGTTAATTTTGCCCCTTCCATGATTGGTGCTTAAATTTCCAAATCTCTAGCACATAGTGCTTCAAGTGTCAATATGCACTTATTAAAACAGGAAACAAACTCTTTAGGAAATAAGAAATCAAATTAATACACAGTACAGTTTAAGTCACCCACCCATCCCTCCAGTTGAAAAATAAACTATCTTCTAACTGCCACTATTTATTTTTCTTTAGTAGCTAAGCCAGCACTGACCCAGAGATAAACAGTGTTGCGTCAACAGCAGCTCTTCTACCACCAGATACTTACTGACACCTCACCCTCCCCCGCAAGCGACAACTACAGCTTTGATTCCACAAGAGGCTGATTCTAGTAACTTTTTCCTCATAAAACAGCATAGACTCAAAGATCAGTTTTGGCCACAGGCTTTTCTTTGGTCTTACAAAAGACCTCTTGATATAAAGAGCTGAATTCCATGTCACCATACTGTTAAAAGTCCACCTCAAAATGAACACAGCGTGTGTATTACTTGTATATTTGCTCCATGCACATATTTGGTCACCCTTGTAAATATTCGCAACCTATCCCACCACCTGCTGAATACGCATGCTATGCAAATTCTGCAAAGCAAAACAGGCAGCTTCTCCCTGCTTTCCCTGAGCATGCCCTAATGAGGTCCCCAAAGTCACGTTTCCCCATCCACAGATAGCCTTTGCTGAAGATTAATGTTTGTCTTTGCCTCCTTTGCAGATATCACAATCCTTTAGATAACAAACTCAATCTACGCACTCCCCACTCCTTCCAGTTTGTGGAAATCCTCCTCCAGAGCTGATCCCTTCTATCCTCCTTTCAAATTATGAAGCCTTGCTTAATGCTCTACTGGAAAACCAGCATAATTACTTTGACAGGTGTCCAACTTTGAAGCCCAGAAGTCTCAAAGTAATATCTAGGATAATGCATCTGCGAGACTGCAAAATGAGTTACCGGAAAAGAAACCATGTATCTCTCTTATTGACTACAGGAGCCTCAGGGTTTAGAAACGTTGTTTATTTTATTTTATTATTATTATTTTTATTATTATTATTATTTATTTTTTTTTTGTAGAGACAGAGTCTCACTTTACCGCCCTCGGTGGAGTGCCGTGATGTCACAGGACTCACAGCCACCTCCAGCTCTTGGGCTTTCGCGATTCTCCTGCCTCAGCCTCCTGAGCAGCTGGGACTACAGGCACCTGCCACAACGCCCGGCTATTTTTTCATTGCAGTTCGGCCGGGGCTGGGTTTGAACCCGCCACCCTCAGTATATGGGGCTGGAGCCCTACTCACTGAGCCACAGGTGCCACCCAAGAAACAATATTTTTACCTTTCCTTTCTGAAAGGTCGAGAAGGAGAAAAAGAAGAGAGATAATAAATACATAATAGTGGCAGAAAAAAAAAAAAGACAAAACATTTTTGTATTACTCATCACTATATTGTTTAAAGGATTTTTTTAATGAGTTGTATATTTGCTATATAATTTCCATGTGAGTCAGACTGTTCTCTGTAGAAGGGAACTAAAACAAAAGGAGCAAATAAATATCCATCTCAGGATTAAATTAGAACTTGGAAGCATTTGTTTAGCAAGATCACTGTGTTTCCCGTGACATTAATTTTATGTTGTGATTAAAATATTTTAAAGTATGTTTCCTGAGCTCATGTGGCAATTTAAGCCTAAATGCAATAGGTATGCAAGTTAATGCTTGTTAAAGAGGTGTCATGTCACTAAGTACTTTGTATGTGGTGTTAACATTGTCTTATCTGTCTTCACAGCCACTAGATAAGGTATTCTGTATTTGTACTACCAGTTAGGAAACTATAGTCCACAGAGACTAGATATATTGTCCTGGAATAAATGGTTTGTCAATACAAAACTGTAGGATGCTCAGCAGTTCACTCAAATTCTGATAGACTGAGACTCCCACTCCAATCTGAAACATAAGACTAAGGAATCTTCCCCTCTACTGTCTTGGTGTCTATACTGTAAAATAAGCCATTCACTGACCTCATGGAATTGAGGTATTAACAAAGGAAAGAGATAAATTAAAAGTACCTAAAACATAAATTTACTACTATTATTTCAAGGTGTTACTCTTCTTTCCCTTAGCCCATTTTAGCATTAAACTTGAACCAACCAAAACAGGAGGATTGCTTGAGCTCAGGATTTCAAGGACTGAGCAAAAGCAGGACTCTATCTACTAAAAATCTAAATACTAGCCGGACATTGTGGCAGGTGCCTGTAGTCCCAGCTGAGGCACAAGGATCTCTGGAGCCTAAAAGTTTGAGGTTGATCTGAGCTATGATGATGCCATGGCACTCAAGAGTAAGACTCTGTCACAAAAAATACATAAAACAAAATAAAAATGAAAAAAAAGAAAGAAAAACTCAAACCTAACAGATGCTAAATACTCAAGGTTTCATTTATTAATACTTAGAAAAATAGAAATAGAAACTGTCCCTAAAAATCATAAAGAAACCTAAAATGTAAGATGCACACTTATCAATCAAATTTAATTGTGATTAAAAAGTGTACAATGTTTGCCATATATAAACATGAAAATAAGGAAAAAGGAATATGGTATCTTATGCATATATAAAGGGTGCTACAAAATGTATACTCATTTTAATAAAAGAAAAAACTGTATTAGAATTATAATGCTCAAGCCATATTTGACTTCTGCAATTACAAGATAGAAGATATAATATACAATGTAACCAACCTTATCAGTATATAGTATTACAATGTTAATGTATATATTTTAATTTTAATATATTATATATATACAATATATTTTATATATATATACAATATATTGTATATATATATATATACACACATACATACTATTTTATAATTTCTGTCTCTGTAAAGCAAACTAATTCATACCAAATTGTTATATCAAGAACTGATGATATTATAATATCAAACATATTCTTGAATCGTGTTTCCCAGCTATAAAAAGTTTTGTGCAGTTAAATAACAACAAATTAACAAAATATACAGATAAACATACAATATGTAAAATATGTTTTTGGTATATGTATACATTATACACACACTTTTTTTTCTACAAGGCTGGTATAAAGGACTCCTTCCTCTTATCTAAGTGTGACTCTGTAGTATGTGTTAAAAATGTTCACATTTTATCTGTCCTTTTGGGAATATTGCAAACATAAAGCCATTTCTAGCTTCATTCACAAGTCCCATTTCCCACTTCGTTATAATAATACTTTGTAAAAAACCTGCAATTGCTTTCCCACCTGCAGCTACTGTGGAAAATGTTTCTCCTACTTTTGTTTCTATAGCTAAATGGCTTCAACGTTTTCTTTGCCTACTTTTCTTCTTATACCACCTCTGCTCAAACTACCCTCACAATTGTGTTAAGACTTATATTTATTGCCTCATCTATTTATGCATTTGAATCGAACATATACATATTTTGGGCTATATTTGTGTGTGGCTGCATTTATTTTTCACCCAGAATTACTGATGAAATTACCAATTCTGATTCTGGGAGCACAAAAAATAATGATGTTGCAGAGATATTTATTTGGATTATAAAGCTATTGCCTAATGCATCAGCCAGTTACATTAGATCTGCTGGAATACTATTTCATCCATTTCCAATTGAATAAGGCCGCACTGTGAATTACAGGTACACGCTTAGGTTATGAAGAGCCTTAGCTCAAGGGTTTGAAAATACGCTCTCAAGTAAACACTTCATGTGAAAGGCTGAGAACGAAATTATTATACATTTCTGAAAATCGTATATAGATTCTTCTTTGCCTTAGCTATAAAGGCAGATATGCAAAAGTACTTTCTCTACACTATCAAGTTAGCATCATCTCTGATCTTGCATGAAGACATTCTGCTGTTTTATTATTTACCTGTTTACATTTTTGCTGAAATGTTCCAAAGCACAAAATTGCTGCTCATAGACCTACTGTACCCAGAATCCCTTGGTGGCCTCCACACTATTTTATAGTTTGTATCTCCGTAAAGAAAACTAGTTCATACCAAATTGTTATATCAAGAACTGATGATATTGTAATATCAAACATATTTGATATGGTTCTGAATGCCTGTCTGTCCAGTCACATGTGGCTCTGAATGCCTGTCTGTCCAGCCACAGGTGATGCAGTGAAGTGCCTCATGGGATGTGATATGCAGAGACGAAGGAACATGAATAGACTCTTGCCTCAACCAGTAGTACAACTATCTTTACCTATGTTTTTGAGACATCGCCTACATTTATTTTAATTGTAAATGAGGATTAGAAGAAAGCAACTGACATGGTTATTAATGAAAATTGGCCTTATCCAAAAGTACTCTGAAATTGACCTGTAATGTGTATTTCAAGTCTTAATTTATTTCCCGAGTCTCTTAGACCCTTGAGCTGTCCAGCAGACCTGGTCTGCTCAGTCAGCAGAGCTAGCAAGTTTGGTTGAGTTGAAGTGAAAGCTAAGTAGAGAAGGGGAAAAAAGCAGCCTGGACTCTCCAGTGCAGCAGAGGAAAGGTAGTTTTATTAAAATAAAGAATTTTCCAGAGAGTAGAAAGGGTCCCCCTTGCGAATGAGAGGAGACGGAGCCTCAAAGACCGTACCCCAGTGTCGGTATCTCATCTCTAATTCCCCTGTAATTATCTATAAAGCTTTTCTTCGGTCCCTGAGGTCCTTAGCTATTCATGTCTTCTCCACTGGACACAGATGACCTCAGATGCCATGTAGGCCCACTTTCCTTGTCATTTTAACTATCATTTTTACCTGTTAATTTCCTGACAGTGGTATGGTGGTGACTGTTAGCCTTGTGCATTTTCTGAGTGCACTGTTCTGTAACTGTGACCATTACTTCACTTTGTGTCACAAGCTAGAAACTGAATTTTGTAGAGAACAAGACACACTTGTTCATCTGAGTCGTGGCCTACCCTCTCCATTTGCTGCAGGGCCCTGGATAACTTCCTTACCTAGGAGACCAGGTTTCCTCCTACCTCCCTGTAGCTCCTATCTAGTCTTACAACCCCTCCCCCCATATTTAGTAGTATGAAATCAACTTGCATTTTCTTTTCAAGGTTGTTCAATTTTCTTCTTTCTAACCAAACTGTCAAAAGTAAAACTTACAAACAAATACACTGCTTCTTTCTTTTAACAACTTTATTGCGGTATGATTGACCCCATCCCCCCCAAAAAAAATATATATGGTATATTTAAAATATAAAACATTATATGCTCATATGTGTATAAATTGTGAAACAATCACAACAATCAAGTTCATTCACATATTCATCATTGCACATAGATTCAATCTTGTATGTTTGGTGAGACACACAAAAGCTCAACCCTCTTAGTAAATTTTAAGTATAAAATACAATATTACCTAATATAGTGAATATCCTGTACATTAGCTCTCAAGTGCTTACTAATTTCATATAACTGAAATTTTGTACCTATTTTTGTTTCTTCTACCCCTACAGCAAAACGGCAATCACTATTCTACTGTTGGCTTTTTTGAATATGAATTTTTAGATCCTACATATACGTGAGACTATGCAGTATTTGAATACCTGTATTTGGCTCATTTCCCTTAGCATAAAGTCCACTAGTTTCATCCCTTTTTATCCCAAATGGTTGGATTTTCTTCTTTTTAAAGGTCAAATTTTACGTATATATATATATATATATATACACATATGTATATACACACACACATAGACACATGCAAGCCATACATAGCACATGTATATGTATTATATTCCTTCGTACAATACACATACATCTGCCTATGCACACGTATGTCATATTTTTACATTTCTTTTCCCCAATCACTGATGAACACTTCTGTTGTTTCTAAACCATGTTGCAGTGAACAAAATGCTGCACAAATCTCTTTGACCTATTGACTTCACTTTCTTTGGGTATAGTTGCAGAAGTGAGATTGCTGGATGGTAAAGTAGTCTCATTTTTAATTTTTCCAAGAACCTCTATGCTGTTTTCCATAGTGTTTGTACCAATTAACATTTCCACTAACATTATACAAGGTTTCCTCCTCTGGACGTCTTCACCAATACTTACTATCTTTGTGTTTGGTCAATAACTGTTCATTCTAATAGTTATGAGGAGACATTGTGGTTGCTCTTTGCGTTTCAATGATTAGGGAAGGTGAATACCTTTTCATGTCTGTTGGCCATTTGCCTCGGAGAAATGTCTATTGAGTTTCTTTTCATTTTTTAATCAAATTATTTGAGGGGATTTTTTGCTATCAAGTAACTGAGTTCCTTACATGTTTTGGATATTATTCCCTTATCAGATATATGGTTTGCAAATATTTTCTAAATTGCATAGGTTGTCTTTTTATACTTTTGATTACTTTGGTTGCAGTTGTGCAAAACCATTTTGGGTTGATGAAATCCCATTTGTCTATTTTTGCTTTAGGTGCTTGTTTGTTTGGTAACGTATCAAAAAATCATTGCCTGGACTACTACAGTCAAATGGTTTCCCCTTGTTTTCTTTTAGTAGTTTTATGGTTTCAGATCATACTTTAAGTCTTCGATCTGACTTCAGTGGAATTTTGGATGTCGTGTGACATAAGCTTTCAATTTCACTCTTCTGCATGTGGATATCCTCCATCGCCCACTCCTGAAAACGGATAGATCATCCAGACAGAAAATCAATAAGGAAACAGCAGAACTGAACAAGGCTATAAACCAAAAAGACTTAACAGACATATATAGAACTTTTCACTCAACAACAGAAGAACACACATTCTTCTCACATTCTTCTCAAGGGCACATCGAACATTCTCTAGGATAGATCATGTATTAGGTCACAAAATGAGTTTAGAAAATTCAAGATGGCACTGCCTCCTTTCAGTGTTCTAGAAGCCAAGTAGTTTGGGATCATCTTGATTTACAATAAAACTTTTGGAGATTCTGTTGAATTCTGTTGTATTTTAAATAATTTTATGTTTATTAATTTATCTCTTTTTTTATAATGCTTATAAAAAGAGAACATTGGATACTGGTCATTGATTAATCTCCTCTTCACTTTAGTTCATTGAATCTAGCAAAATGGGATGGGGCGGGAGGACTCGAGATGACAAGGGTGTTGGGGCACGGGCCTTCCATATACGTTATTTCTAACTGCTAAGAGAAAAAAATGTCTATTGACCTGAAATCTCAACAGATATGTTTAAGACAAAAAACATATCTGGAGTGGACTTCAGTGCTTGAGAGATCAACCTGAGTAAGAAAGGGCTTCAGTCCTGAAATCAGCACTCCAGTTTTAGAAATTACCTGAATGTGTATAAATTCCTAGTACCTAGACAGAAGACTTCCTAATAAGAACTAGTCAGCCACAGTATAAAATGCCCCAGGAATAAACCAGTATTTATTGGAGCTAAAAAACAATCTGAAATGCATTAGTAGCTAGAGTGACTCACTTCTGATCATGGAGCTCTATATCACCCCACACCCTGCTACGTTTTGAAATGTGGGGCAAGGCCAATTCTGGAAATGGAGTTCCAGTAAAGAAACTGAAACTTGTTGTAGTTATGACATTTCCCTATTGTCTGGCTCCTTGGCAATGAGAAACATTCTTCTACCAAAGTAATAATAACAAACTTAAAATAGGAATGGTGCCATTACTACAACCACCATTAGACAAAAACAGTATGAGGCTGAGGACGCCAGTGGGAACCCACAACTGAAAATGACATACCCTTTGGTCACTTCAGATCTGCTATCTTGTATGGAACATCTACCATCCCTCCCTCCCCTCCTTTCTTCTTCCCTGCCTCCCTTTCTCCCTCTCTCCCTCTTTCCTTCCCCTCTACCTTTCTTCCTTCCTTTTAGTTAGTCACTCAACCTTCCAAAATTTATATACTCAACACTGACTGCAAAATACATGTAATCAGTAGATCAAAATTTGAAATACAACAGTGGTCGGGGCAGCGCCTGTGGCTCAGTGGGTAGGGCACTGGCCTCATATATTGAGGGTAGGGTTCGAACTCAGCTCCAACCAAACAGCAACAAAAAAATAGCTGGGCATTGTGGCAGATACTTGTAGTCCCAGCTACTCGGGAGGCTGAGGCAAGAGAATCACCTAAGCCCAAGAGCTGGAGGTTGCTGTGAGCTGTGATGGCACAGCACTCTACCAAGGGCAACAAGGTGTGTCTTAAAAAAAAAAAAATACAACAATGGTCTAAAATCAATTAAGATCCTCTGCATACCTTTTGAACATGTTAAAGATATCTGAGTGGAAATTTGTATAAGGTTTCAACAGTTTTTACCTCTTTCAGGGTGTTATATAAAATGAGAGAACAAGCTTCTCACCAGTGCCGCCATTTACACTGACAATATGATTTTTAAATATAAAAAGGAAAACTCAATTTTGCTTAAGTGGACAATGTGTAAGAATGACAAACTAAAGAGTTAGCTGATGAAGAGCTGAAGGGGGGTGCTTGCAATCGCTGTAGACAAGAGACACTCGGAGAGCACAGAGGAGCCCAACTTCAAAGTATTAACTTTCAGGACTGCAGCTGCTGTCATAACATAAAACCTTCAGAAATGAGGAAGCTGTTTATCAACAGCATCACGCTGTAGCTGGGAGGTGAGGATTTGGAGCTGCAGCATGACAGGAGAGAACATATCTAACATTTATTCTCAGCTCTGCACGTGGATAGTGGCACTGTCAATAAAGCGATTTTCTTAGTGTCCTTCCCAGAAAGTTGAGATTTTTATTTACCAGTTTCATGGAGCCACTTTCAATTAAAACAAGTGCATGTCTCAGAATTAATCATTACTATCACCTGCCTTGGCCGTTAGGTGACAATAACACAGACATCAAAAATACCTGAAGCACCTGAAGTTAACACAATCAAGGGAATATTTTATGTTATGACCATAACATGGAATCATTAACAGTAATAACTGAACTCCACAAATAGACGATTTGTTCCCAACGTGAGATTTAAGGAATATTGGAAACTAGCCTTTTTAAAGCCATTAACAGTATGATGTAGCTGTAACTATATTTTCTCTTCACAAATAAGAATCTTATGTAATCTTTCTTAGCTATCATCTGAGACTTCTTCTTGGATTTCATTAGAATAGAAGAATAACTGTTAACGTTTCTAATTATTTTACATGTAATAACTATATGTACTAATTCATGTATTAATTAGGTGTATAAACTCAGTATTCATAAAAGCCAAAAACAAATAGATGTGGTTACTTCTCCCTTTTACTTTCAATTTTGCTAAGGGAAATTTTGTGTAAAGGGAAATTAAATAACTTTCCAAAGTGATGCTTGAGTGATAAATGCCAGAAACTCTCTATACACTCAAGAAGTCTGATTAGAGCATTGGCGATTTAGGCAATTCATTAGCCTAAATTTACTCTACCTTGTACCAGATTCAAAACTTCTTGGAAGACAATAAATAACTAATGAACACAATGCTTTATCATTTCAGATACTTCTTTTCAATTAATGAGTAGTTAAGGGTGGATAGATGCACCCCATTGTGTAATGCTTTGCCAAAAAACAAACAAAAAAACAGAACTTAAAATTGAAAAAAAAAATTAAGATAGATGCTAATAATCGGCTATTAAAATAATTTAGGGATATCTTATTTTAATCATAGGAAAGGAGGAATTCACAATTTCCAGGGAACAAAAAGAGAATATCAACCCATGAATGCATCAATAAATTGCGGTATATATACACCATGGAATATTATGCAGCCTTGAAGAAAGATGGAGACTTTACCTCTTTTGTGTTTACGTGGATGGAGCTAGAACATATTCTTCTTAGCAAAGTATCTCAGGAATGGAAGAAAAAGTATCCAATGTACTCAGCCCTACT